>JANSLP010000060.1:0-140086 GCA_029298735.1 Ophiostoma sp. CBS 140.51 | reverse complement strand
ACTACTTCATGGCCGCGTCTCCTCCCTCTTTTTCTCTTGTCGATGTCTTTCTCTTTTTTCATCGCTTCTTGTTTCAAAATTGCATCAAAAAATAACTCCACGTAAATGACTGGAAGCAAATTTCTAATTGCCGTCCATCATCTTAACTTTTTACTTGCTGTAAGACTTCACTTTCCAATTCACTGCAAAATGATATCTTCCTTGATTTTAAGGGTCCGTAACCCTTACCAGGACACAGGTTAAGGTTTTGACATTACCAAGGAATTCAACCGAGTCCAAGAAATAACCAAGAAAATAGTGCCTCCCTGCCATCTTGGCAACAACACTCTCATAGACAACGACCATGAAAATGATCACAGCCTCACCAAACTAGTGCTTCACAAAGGCTTGGCCCGCAACTAAATCTGGGCGACGTGCAAGGTGATCTAGAACAATGCATAAAACAGCACTGATAAGAGTGCTTTTAAAATCAACATTTTCTCATCCACGAAAACACAAGTTCTCTACAGGATTTTCTCTTCTCAAACATCACATATTCACGACTGTATCCACGACTGTCAGCAAACACTCTCACAATGAAAGGCGTCGTCCACCTTTTAACACTCAGCCTTGCTGTCTGCACGGTGATGGCAAGCAGATGCCGCCCCAGTAAATCGTCCTCTTCATTGTCAATCTCACCTACGCCGTCTTCCGTCTCGTCTCCATCACCGTCGCCGTCGTCTTCCTTGCCGTCGTCTTCCTTGCCGTCTTCTGTCCCGTCATCGCCCCCGTCCACTACGTCCTCTTTCTCGTCCATTTCGTCAGAATCGTCCGCTTCTTCCATCCCGTCATCCTCACCTTCGTCCTCACCTTCGTCCTCGCCTTCGTCCCCGTCCTCATCCGCGCCATCGCCGTCACCTTCACCGTCAACAACTCCCTGTTTGTCCGGCCCCAACCTGTTCGGCAACCCAGACTTCGCCGAGGGCGACGAGGGCGGCTGGCAATTTACCACCAGCCACCCCATCGTGCAAGGCAACTGCTTCAGCCCAAGTCACAATTGTGCCGTGGTTCCAGCCGTCGACTACAACAATGCACGCATCAGCCAAACGATTTCAGGCCTGGAAGTGGGCCAGACGTACCGTTTGAACCTAAAGTATGCCTTGGCTGGCAGTACAGGTCTCATTGGATGCAATCTCAACAGGGCCTACCTCAATGGCTACCTGGAGTATGTTGTGGCCCTTGTTCTGACAGACCATGCAACTTCTGGATTTGAAAGCTTCGAGTACTACTTTACGCCGACCACGCCCATGATGAATCTCATGTGTATTGTCACAAACACGGCAGTCTCCAGTAGCTCGCCTGTCGACGGATACTTCTCGGAGTTCTCTGCTGTGAAGACGTGTTAAGGGGAGGACAATGCAAAGCAGTACATAAGCAGTTGAAAATAACATTGAATGAGGCTTGAGAAAGACTGCTCTTTATTATCTATCTTGAAGAATCGTGCTCCTTCACGATGTTCCATTTTAGGCCATATATTGATGTCGCATTGAACGTCAGCAATGCGCGTTTGAAGGCTCTAGACCGTTGAGGAGCGTTGACAGCTTAACAAAGTTTAAGGTTAAAATACTACCAAGGCGCTCTCTGGCGACCCTAATTCGACGATCTTTCAAAAGACGATGCACCGTTATGTTCGTGGACCAATGGATACAGGGCGATGCCGACATTGTTAAATTTTGTGGCTGAAGGAACTGTAGGAACAAGCTTTGAAGAGGTCCTCCGATACGAACACCGTCCTAACACAATACTTCCACAGATACATCTGCCAACAAGGCCTGCACCGGCGGATCTCCAGTCAACATGCACGTCAACTCCATTGTGGCTGCCGTTGCAACACAACTCCCGGAGAATGACCACCACTGACTCGCTTCATTCGGTATGGTGATGGTCTGAGAGAAGGACACACCGGGGGCCTCATCTCCAGCAGTGATTCCGCAGTACAGCGTACCGCTGTTGGGCTGCTGGTAGTGGATTGAGAAAAACAGGGTCTTGTCGACGTTGGAAGAGCCGATCAGAAGAGTTTGGTAAAGGCTTGCAGTGCCGGCCGAGCCAGTCGAGAAATCACCACAGACGTCAAAGTCACTCCCACAGTCAGTTGCAGACGTGATGACACCTCCGTCTCCGACAATCCAGCCCTTTGTGCCGGCAGAAAAGTCACCATCGGTGACAATATTGGACCCGCAGGGTGGGGGTGAAGGAGAGGCAGAGACAGAGGAGGACAAAGGTGCCAGGTGAGAAGATGTAGAAGAAGGAATGGATGAAAGAGATATCGATGATGAAGGGATGGATGAAGAGGACACTGGTTTCGATGTCCTGCAGGCAGATGCAGCAGCTTAGTTAGTGCACAACAATACAACAGCGAGAGTAGAGAGAAATAGAGGCTTCATTGTGAAGATGTAAATCGAAAGTTGTTAGAAAAACACGTTGAAAACAGATAGAAAATATTGTGGCGAGAAAAAGAAAAGAAAATACTAATATGACACCTTTTAAATACATCATGAATCAATACGGTGTACTGTGGAAGAGAATGTTTGCATCTCTAGCGCGGCTGATGCTCGTTCTCGATCTTGCACTTTGGTGTTGCATCCATATCAGCCACTTTAGACAATTTGGGATAAAATATTGAATGAACGAAAACCAGACTGTGAGATCACGCTGCGAAAAAGGTAAAATTCTCGTATTCAACCTGGAAAAGATTCCGCCAGAAAACCCAATTGCATGAACTGAGAGTTGTTGAGGCTTGAAAATACCGAATTCGGTATCAACAGGCGAAAGCTACAGTGGGTACGAAAAGCCAGTCACGTTGCACATGTCTACACGTCCTTGATCTACTACATACATACATACAACAGAGAAGACAACTCTACAAAAATAAATAAAATAACCATTTAAGCTCCAAAAATGAATACAACGTTTAGAAAAAGTAATAACAAAAATTATGGCAAAAAAAAAACGACAAAAAAACGTACAGCAGCGGGTATTCGCTGGTCGTCACCGACCCAACTACTAATCCGCCGATTATTGGTTTAACTAGGGGAGAGCGGACGGGATCCCGTGTTCTCCAATATCTGTGGCCGTACGTGAAATGTCACAGTCACGGTGAAGTTTATGTAGCAGGCTGCACTGCGTATCTGTAGTTAGCGAACGTATGAAATCGCCAGCCAAACTTGTTGACTTGGCAAAGTAGACTGCTTTTCTTTAAATATTTCGTTTCTAGATCAGAAAACAATCAAGACGTACATCTAGGGAATATTGTAACAAACTGGGTGGTGGTGTTCGACCTTAAAACACACTGTCCAAAGAACGGATTCAAACAAGTCAAAAAAAACAAAAAAACAGGGGATATCACGGCCTTTCTAAGACTCTTGTCCATCGCTTCGCATTTAACAACCTCCACCACCACACCCACCACCACCACCGCCTCCACATCCTCCTCCACCACCTCCACCGCATCCACCACCTCCTCCTCCGCCGCAGCCTCCGCCGCCGCCGCCACAACCGCCTCCGCATCCACCAGAAATCGATCCGCAGCTACCGCATCCACCGGGACCGCCACAGGCGCCGGCAGCAATACCGCCGCTGCCGCAGCTACCGTTGGCACAGTTGGCCCACTCACCGGCGCCCATGGGGACAAAGCCGGGGGCGGCATAGTAGTAGGCCGACGAGAAGTACAAGGGGTAGACGTAGGGCGAGTACATGAAATACGAGTAGCCCCAGTGGTCGTAGTACTGCTCGCGGGGCGGGAGGGTACGGCCGTTCTTGGCGGCGCGCTTGACAGCCTTTTGGTAGTTGCTCTCGATGCGGGCGAGCTGAGCGGCGCGGATCTGGCGGGTGACCTTGGAGCGGACGTCGTTTTCGACAAAGAGGACAGCGTTGTGGGCAGACACATGAGCAGCACGGTCAGGAGCGGGACAGTTGTCTGCGGCACCCGATTTGTGGAAGTTTTCGACGACGCCTCCCTGCTTGGACAGGCCCAGTTTGAGGCCGACTCTGCTTACATGGGCAGCGCGGACGGCCTCACAGTACCAGCAAGTGCATTCGCTGTAGACCTCGCCGTACTTTTCCTGGTAAATCTTGCTGGTGTACTCGAAAGCGAGGTGAAGCTTGTCCTCGTCAATCTTGTCGTCGTGGTCGATGAACTTGCCAAGGGTGCGGCGGACGCTGGTGTGGTAGTAGCTGGGCGGGTTCAGCTGGTGGGTGTGCCAGCCCAGATCGACGTCCAGCGTGGGAACGCACACCTGCAAAGGGTGGTCGGCCAGCAGACCCATGAACCGCTTGTACTTTTCCAAAATACGCTCCATGGTGGCCCGCGCCGCGGGACTGTGCAGCCAGTCAATGGACTGCATCTTGTCGATAAAGATGCCCTGGCGCAGGACGGCACCCGTCAGGTCGAGTGCAAAAACGCTCGCATTATCCCAGTACCGGCTCATCATCTTGCGGATGGCCAGACGGGCGGCAGGCTGGGGACGGTACCGGTAGCGGCCAAACCACTCGTCAATGGCCTTGAGCTTGTCGCTGTCGCTCAGGATTTCCTCCAGACGTTCACGAACGACCTCCATGGACGTCGTACGAGGTGACGCCATCGGATCGACGAGGGGCTGTGCCTGACCGGCAACGGCTACACCGTTTCCAGAGCCACCGACAATGGCCGCCATGAGGCCGCCGCGCTTGATCAACCGATTGGGGAAGGTGCGAGCCTCGGGCTTCTGGGTAGTCGACAGCCGCAGCGGGATGGCATCGGCACGGCCTGTCTTGGGGTCCAGAATGGTGCCCGGCATGGGCTTGTCGCCGCGGATCAGCTCCAGACTGTGCATGACAAACTTGCCCACAGCCAGAGCCTTGCGGTCAATGGTGAAGTGGCACGACGTACACTTGATTTCGAAACCGTCGCCGCCATCACCATAGCCAGCGCCCATAAGGTTGCCGCCACTCTCGCTGGCGCCACAGGTCGTCCAGGGCGCAGACGTCGACTTGTAGCAGGCTGGGCAGACCACTGACTTTGTGTCGTGATCAGCAGTGTTGTCCCAGGCGCGGAGGGTCTGACGTTTCCACGCCGACTTGGCTTCGTCTGTCACTTTCGTGAAAGTACCCTGCTCCGGGTCGATGCAGGCACTAATGACGGCCCACGGCATGCCCGCCGCCCAGATGCTGCGTGCACCAGCGCGGATGCAGTCCTCGAGGTATGCGCGCGGGTTAAGCATGTGCGCATGCATCACCATGAGCACGTCCAACGGCAGAATGTTGTCCGCGTTCCAGACGCGTGCATGGAGGGGCAGCTCGACTTCCGTAAAGGCACTGTACGCGGCATGGTTTTGGACTCCCATGTCTTGCTCCGTCAGACGCCAGTTGCCCTTTGTCGCTTGGATCCACCAGGCCTCGTAGCGGTCAACGGCCCGGGCGACGAACAGAGCCCAACGCTTCTCGCGCACCTTACTAAGGCGCGCGCGGTACCGGTCCTCGGCTGAGGTGGGTGCGGCCTGCTTATCGGGCAAATTGAGTGGAATGGAGACGACATCATCGGGAGCGGCAGCCATGGCGTCGGTCAGGCCAAAGATGCCGTCGGTGTAGCCAATCTCTTCCTTGAGGGCGTGCACGGCATTCAAGAATTGCAGGTGGGCAATGGCCTCGTCCGGTGTCGGATACGGGTACTGTGTCTCGTCGAACATGTTGGTCGACTGCGCGGGGATTGGTTGCGGCGCCGCCGGCAGCTTGAGGTTGGCCAGGATGGCCGTCAATGCAGCAAGATCGGCCTCTGAGGGTGGCTCTTGGGGGGGCTGCGGCGGTGCCTCGGCTGAGTAGGCTGGCAGGTCCTCTGAGGTCTTGGCCGGCTGTGCGCCGTTGCCGTTCTGGCCATTCGTTGCCCCATTCTGCTGCTTCTCGGCGAGAGCTTCCTTCTCCTTTGAGGAAGGCTCGTCCTTCTTCTTCCGCGACCACGGCGCCATGGTGAGGGTTGTGAGACGATGTGTGTTGTTGTGGAAAGGTGAGGGCGGGGTGACGTATCGCCAAGTTGGCTTCAGTGGATTGTCGCGCTTCTTGGCGATGCTTGTTGTCGCTTCTTGGTTGTCTGTCGTGGATGTTGTTGAAGTTGAAGGTTTTCCGTTTGACAGTTTTTGGAATCAAGTTTCAGTTTGGAGCCCCTCTTTCTGATTTTTGCTCTTTCGCTCTTTCCCCGTTTGGATTGCTCGTCAATTTATGTGCTCGTTATCTGCTCTCTCGTCGCACGTCGGTCGTGACTGCCTGTCAATGCACACTCACACAGAAAATGCATGCCGTGGTGCCGGGGAAGTGTGCCAAATGCACCAACTTGCCCCCAAAACCAGGCTCAGCCTCCCGCCTTTCAGCCAATCACAGTGAACCACAGGGCGTTCTTGGTCGTTTGGGCTGTCAATTCCGGGCGTTAGGGCGAAGCCTGCGGGGCAATGTTTACTGATATAGAGTGACTTTGGGGGGCTGAAGCGGGGGGGATCATGGGGGGTGTGAGGAAGTGACGTCTAAAATGTGGGGCTGACTTGACCGACTCAGTGACGGAAGGACGGGTGTACCTTTTCAATGGGTCGCGCTTGCCAAAGCTTCACACAAAGGCCGAGGAAAATACCAAGAGATAAACTTCCCAGAGGTACACACACATGGAAAAAAGACGGGATGGGCAAAGGCGACAAAAAGCTTAATGCCTTCCGTACGCCTTCTGGAAAGCCTGCCGAAAGCCCACGGAATGCCTCCCGGGCGCCTCGTCGTTTGGTCGGGCGCAGTGCGGGGGGAATGTAGATTAATCACAAGGACATACCTCCGTTTTGTTCCTTTGCTGTTCTTTTTGCTCGTATCTGCAAAGGAACTTGTTCCGTTCACTCACTCGGTGAACTTGTTCGTCCCTATCCGTCTCTCTCACGGCGCATTTAGCGGCAACGATCAATTACGAGGGCAGTGCTGGTCAGATGATTTGCAGTTACGACGTCATCGTGCAACAATCGAATCATGCGTTGGACATTGTGATCTTTCGCTGATTGATACAAGACGTAGATCTCGTAGATGTTTTTTATGGAATTATTCGCTAATTGCAATTGCATATTTGTAGCTGCTGTCGGCTTCTGTCTTGATCTGAATGGCTTATGTGTTATGTAATCACGAGAGCTCACATGTTGTGTCCCTCTTTGTTCTTGTTTCTTTTTTTTTCATATCTTCAATAGACTACATCGTACGTTTATTAAATCTTATTTTTCTTGCGAGATAAAAAAGATGTACAATTTGATTTGGTTTTATTTTTTAGAATTAAGTTCAAATTTATTGTAAGTTAAGTCGATTTAAATAGCACCATTCCTGTATTCCTACGCTTTCAGGTTCACTGGCAACCTCGTTAATTTACCGTATCCAGACTCCCGGCGGAGGGTGCAGAGTCTGTAGTATTAGTCGATTCAAAGGATGATCATGTATTAAGCTTTTTTGTGGCATTTTGGATGAGCACAGCAAGTTTCACGTGGCATCCAAGCTAAAATCTTAAGGCCATAAGCATAGCTCCCCCGTCATATTGTAAAAGCGACAGACAGCAGGCAGAGGAAACAGATACAACGATGCAAACTACCAACAATGCCTCGAAGGAGAGAAGACATGCCGTTAATCATTTGACGTTGACGCATGTCCGTACGTCCACTGAAAACCGTGGTCTCAAGTACAACTAGGTCCCGTGGTTGTAAATGGAAGACGTCGTCCGTGTTTCGGCATTTGCTGCCGTTGATCAAAATATCGACTGAAATCTTCCACAGGGAGTTGCTTCAGCAGGCAGTTGACCGCCGGGGTCTTTTTGAGAATATGTACCCCCACTTCGCGGTGATTTGTATGACTGTGCTCCGATATCTGACCTCACCGTCAAATCATCAATCGAAAGGAGACTGAACTGATGATATATTCATCCTTCGGTTGACATAATATTGTATGTGGATAGAATTGAAGGATGCTTTGGTGTCAGTGGCACCCCGCGAGCGATGGCGGAGATGGAGCAGTAACATGCGTGCTTTCAAACGGGGCCAGTCTCACAGCGACAAGAAAGGTAGCACGCGGAATCTGAACCCGACTGAAGCTCGATAAGGAAGGAAGGCAGAGAGGAAAGATAAAAGGATGCTTTATCCATGTATTTTGTGATCCGTGTCCGTGCCACCGCTTGATTCTCGCCCGAGAGCAACTCCGAGTCATGCTGGAGAAGGACGTTGAGTGGTTCGTTTTTCATGTCGTTTTTCACTCTTTTCAGTCTTCAGGGTCGTCTCCAGATTCCCCCATTTCTCGCTGGCCTGGTAAATACCGGCCCTTGGCACAATGGCGCAAGCACTAGCTGTCGTAGCTTGCGTTTATTCTCCCCGTGTCGACGTTGAGCTCCTCAGTCTACACCAGTCTCGATTTATTCACGCACCATACGACCACACGACCACACATGCAGTGCCTGCCGCAAACCAAACGCGCAATTGGTGCAGCCAAACTCCACCCTACTTCGGACCTTTTTGAAGCTGTTGAAGCTTTTCTTCATTATGAATTATAAATCGGATTTTGAGTTCCCCTTGGTTATTGTTGGAGATCGTCGGCTGCTCGCGTATTTCTGCGGCCACATTGAGTGACACCATCGCAGCCATTTTGAAGACGCGACCACGTCGTAGTTGACGCCATCGCAGTGGAGGGGTTCTGAAGCCATACACCAAAAGTATGTGTGGGACAGCCACAAACACACACAAACAAGCAGTATGGGGGTCTATTTACATACATATGCGAATAGACTTACACGGGCAGAGGGGGAATGTAAGTCGTAAGTTGAAGACGTTCAATGTCATATAAGACTGTACGTGCGTGATCTGTTTATTTTCAGCGAGATCATCATACATTTCAATACCCTTTTTACACATTTCTACTTTCTCCTCCCCTCCAACCGCCATCATGCCTACCGAATTCATCTCGCTCACGTTCCCCAACGAGAACAATGAGCTGGCGCCCAAGACGGGCCTGCCAGCCGACCCCAACTACCTGACGCGGTATGCCCGCACACTGGACGACTACGGATTCAAGTACACACTGCTGCCGTACGATGCGGGCGGATTCGACCCGTGGACCCAGGGCGCGTACATTGCGGCCGTCACCAAGAATTTGAAGATTATCATTGCCCTGCGGCCCAACACAGTGTACCCGACAGTGGCCGCGAAGGCGCTGGCCACGCTGGACCAGCTGAGCAACGGCCGTGCCGTGGTCCATTTCATTGCCGGCGGCAGCGATGTCGAGCAGGCCCGTGAGGGTGATTTCTTGACCAAGGAGCAGCGCTACGGCCGGCTCGAGGAGTACATCAAGATTCTGCGGAGAGCGTGGGCCAGCCCCGAGCCCTTCGACTGGGAGGGCACCTACTACCAGTTCAAGGGCTACAGCAACCGCGTGCGCCCGGCCAATGGCAAGAACACGATTCCCATTTCCGTCGGTGGTTCGTCGGCCGAAGCGTACCGCGTGGGTGGCTCGCTGGCCGACATTTTCGGTCTCTGGGGCGAGCCGCTCAAGGACACCAAGGAGCAGATTGACAAGATTTATGCCGAGGCCGAGAAGGCCGGCCGTACCGACCGCCCGCGCATCTGGGTGACATTCCGCCCGATTCTCGCAGAAACCGAGGAACTGGCCTGGGCCAAGGCACACCGCACCCTCGACGCGCTCAACGGCAACCAGGCGGCCTTCCACAAGTCGTTCCCCAACTTTACGCCCAACAACTCGGCGCCGCAAAACGTCGGCTCGCAGCGTCTGATTGAGATTGCCAAGCGCGGCGATGTCCAGGACCGTGCGCTGTGGTACCCGACCGTCACAGCCACCAACGCCCGCGGTGCCACGACGGCGCTCGTCGGTTCGCCGCAGACGCTGGCCGATGCCATTCTGGACTATGTCGACCTGGGCGCGGAGCTGATTTCGATCCGTGGCTACGATAACTACAACGACGTTGTCGACTATGGCCGGTACATTTTGCCGCTGGTGTACAAGGGCATTGCTGAGCGCGAGGAGGCTGCCAAGGCCAAGGCAGAGGGTGCGTCGACCGAAGCAGCGCCAGCTGCTGAGGCTGAGGTTGCTCCCGCTGCTGCTGCTGCTGCTGCACCTGCTGCTGACGCTCTTGTTGAGACTGCTGCCCCGACGGAGGCGGCCGCAGAGACCAAGACGGAGGATGCATCAGCACCGGTCGAGGCCGCCACCGAGGCACCCAAGGAGGCAGCTGTTGAGACAGCTGTCGAGGCTCCCAAGGAAGGTGCTGTTGAAGCTCCAATTGAAGCCCTTGCAGCTCCCATCGAGGCAAAGGAGGCTCCTGTTGTCGTCCCTGTGGAGGCGTCTGTGGTTGCACCTGCACCTGTGGAGGCCAAGACGGCGGAGGTCACTGTGCAAGAGACAAACGGCGACTCCAAGGTGCCCACGGAGAGTGTGTGAGGGGAAGGTCTAATGAAAGTGTGGTAAAGTGTGTGGTTGAACCGCGTGGAAAGTGCTTGGAAAGGGGTGCCGTGTTGGTTGGGGTAAGCGTCCCGCGGGATCCCCGCTTAGTCACCGTGTAGCGTCGTGTTAGTGCGTCTTAGCGAATCACGTCATTCAATGTCGACATCGCTCGTTTGTCGTCATCTTTCTTTCCGATGCGAAAACCCCAAAAACAATGTGAAATGACTCCCTGTCTGCGGACAAAAGAACTGCCAAAAACGGGAAAATCAATGACAGGATGATAAAGGGACAGCAAAGACCAATTGCGGAAGCATGGAAACGGAATAGACCTACCACTTACAGACGCCAAAGACCACCAATTGTCACCAAAAAGTAGGACGCCGTCCTGAACGCCGTCTCGGTAGATGGCCATTTGCTGACGACTGCAATGTGGAATACGGGGCAAAAAGGGAAGGGAAGGAAGGAATAGGAAGGGAAATACAAGCAAAAGAAGGGGAGATTTACAAATGACAGCATCCGATAGTGAGCACGTATTTGATTTCTGCTTTGCAAGCCGAGAGAGGAGACTGATATAAAGGAAGCTGCTGCGGTCTAAAGTCTGAGCTGTTTGTCTTTTGTCTTTTGAATAATCATCTTCATCTTCATCTTCATATTCTTCGTCTCCTGTCTCTGGATTCAACTGAAAATACATTTATTATCACTTGATATCACTTACATACAGATACATCGACTTTCAGCCTCAACTACAACGCCATCTCACCTATCCCACCTCCTCCCACGCTCTCCCACACATTCCCCCACACTCTTCTCTCTCAATAATGGCACCTGGTGCTCTCGTGGCCGAGGCCACTTCTCCCTCCACAACCCCCACGCCCATCGCAAAGCAACAAACACAGCGCCGCAACGATCAGGCACCACGCACCATCTTCCCCGACGGCATCCGCACTTCGGGCCAGCACAACCCCATCTACGACCAGCTCAAGCCCTACGCCGAGTTCCCCAAGGAGGTTGCCGGCCCAACAGTATGGAACAAGGAGGACTACGAGGGCCAGCCCGACCGCTGGGTGCATCGTTTTTCTGAAGAAGAAATTGCAGAGCTGAGCGCAACGGCCGATGCCTTCATTGCCTCTGGCACCCCCCTGACTGGCATTGCCAAGCACAACTTTGCCCTGCCTCTCCTGTCACAAGAGCTGGCCCGTGTCCGCAGCGACCTGGTCGACGGCAAGGGCTTTGTACTGTTCAAGGGCTTCCCCGCCGACCGCTGGTCCCCGGAGAAGAACGCCGTTGCTTACATGGGCCTCGGCACCTACCTGGGCTACTTTGTCTCTCAGAACGGCCGTGGCCACGTCCTGGGCCACGTCAAGGATGTCGGTGACGACCCATCCCAGATCCACAGCGTGCGCATCTATCGTACCACCGCTCGCCAGTTTTTCCACGCCGACGACGGTGACTTGGTCGGTCTGCTTTGTGTCCATCGTGCCCTTGAGGGCGGCGAGAGCGACATTGTGAGCGTCCACAACGTGTGGAACACGCTCCAAAAGGAACACCCGGATGTGGCCGAGCTCTTGACCCAGCCCATCTGGTACTTTGACCGCAAGGGCGAGGTCTCCGAGGGCCAGGAGCCCTACACCAAGCAGCCCGTCCTCTACCTCGAGCCTGGTGGAAAGGGCCGTCTCTACAGCAAGTGGGACCCGTACTACGTGCGCTCCCTCACACGCTTCTCGGATGCCGGTGTCATCCCACCCTTGAGCGACGCCCAGCAGCATGCCATGCTGGTTTTTGAGGATACCTGCCAGCGCCTGGCTCTGCACATGGTCCTTGAGGTCGGTGACATTCAGTTTGTCAGCAACTGCCACCTGCTGCACGCCCGCACCGCGTACAAGGACTACCCTGCTCCGGCTCCCCGGCGACACCTACTACGTCTATGGCTGTCGACCCCGGAGACGGAGGGCGGTTGGACACTGCCATTCCCCGACAGCCAGGAGCTGAAGCGTGGTGGTATCCAGGTCAATGACAACCCGCCGGTGTGCCCTCTGGATGCGGAGTAGGAGCACCGCACCTCATTCAGGAGGAGGAAAAGAAAAAGAAGTGGACAAAAGTACATAATAATGGGTTACGACTAGTTTTTGATATTTTATTTTAACGGCCAAGGATGCATTTGAATTCGAATTTACAAGTCAACATCAAGTTGAACATTGACAACAAAACACATTTATCCTACCAAAGTCTCTGCATGTGAAGATACGCGATGTACACGATGTAGACGACATACACGAACTACACGAGGCTGCTTGAACGCCTCTTTCTCGGCCGAGACGACGTTGTCTACATGAGTCATTGGGGCCAAAATATTCACAAAAAAACGGAAGACTACACGTGTGCTTGTAACTACCGAGTCAAAGCACCGACCAAGCTACTGTGGATGTGCGATTATCGTTATCAGATCGGATGCAGGGTTCTGCTGAGGTAAGTCGAGTTGACAAAGGGTTGTTCAAAAGAGAGGGGAAAAGAGTACACAGTACGTCGTACAGTTTGTCCATCCGCGAGTCACCCGAGATTCGCGAGCCGAACGCGGAGAATATTGACAAGAAAACAAGATTAAGCAAGGTAAATGTAGAGACAACAAAAGAAGGACCAAAGTGACTGTGAATTCGGGTGTTTCCAGCACGCATTCTGTTGTCGCCATCCTGGCGTTGGATGGCGCAGCTGGAGGGACCCCACATGCAAAGGCGGCCACCGAAAATGGGCGAACAACAATGCCAAACAACGGGGGCTCCACAGCACTTACACACTTACACACTTACACTACGGCCCGGATGGGGCAATCTTCGGGCCTGGTCACGACAGCGCCATACTACCTCCGCAGAGGATAGTAGTGATCAGTGACCGGCGTTTATTTTTATTTTTATTTTACGATACAGCGTGCAACACGGAGCAATGCGGCGACTTTCTGTATCTTTACGACGTACGGATCTCTTGTACGGAGTAAAAGGGTTTCCCCTCCTCGTCCCTCTGGTCGACTGCAGTAGTTGCAAGACGCCATCGACGTCGCCTCGTCTTTCAACCAACCATCTGCTTCGACGAGGCCAAGATTGAATCGTTCGTGGGGGTTTACAGTGGTTCACAGCCCTTTTCAGAGCCCCGTCTACTGATTCTATATGTAAGCAGGTATGAGGCAGAATGGTGCTGATCTTGACAACATGTGCACCGAGACGAAGACGAAAGAGGGCTAAATGGAGATGGCGAGGAAGACCCAGTATGGCGTTGATGGCGAATATGGCGAAGCGGACAATCAGGCCGATCCTTTTACTGTCGAACATCGGAAGGCAAGTTTCATCGGCTCCGCGAGTTGTTGCTGTAGTCGTCCACGCCCTACAGCATGAGGCATGGGGAAAATCCCGTAGTAGGCCGAGATTTACCATTACAATCCCACTTGCTTCACTCTATTTTGACGACTTGACTGCCTGTATCTGCATACGCGAGTACGCTTTTGTATGTGGCGTTTTTCATGAGTGCCCTTGAAGAGCCATTCCAGAGCCCTGCAATACCGCCAACCTCGCTTGTTGATTTTTCCTAGTCTTGACTCTTGTTGTTCATCCTTACGCCTTACGTTTAAATCCTTCTTTAATTATTTGATTTGATTTTAATTCTCTCCTCGGCCATCTTTGCACGGGACTTGTCCGCGGCATTTTCACACACTGCCCTGATATTTGTTTTGATTTTATTCATCCACTTTGAACACCGTCTTCACTTTCTTTCGTCGTCATCCAACATCCTCCATTGTACAAGAATCGTATGTTCCTTAACTGACACGACGACAACGATATTGTACCAGACACACCACCACACACACATCCACCGTCACAATGTCCACAACACACCCACCACTCCCCTCCTCGCAGAGGGTCCTCCTCCTCCACGCCCCGCGGCAACCTTACCACGTGACGCACGACTATGCCGTCCCGGACCTGCATCACGATCGCGAGATTCTTGTCCGGACGGCCGTCATAGGTCTCAACCCCATTGACTGGAAGGCGCCTGACTTTAACTTTGCCATCCCGGAACTGCCGTACATTGCCGGACGGGAGTGTGCCGGTGAGGTGGTGAGGTTGAGGCCGAAGACCGCCGAGGAGACGGCGCCCGCTGCTATGGAAGAGACTCGAGTCTCTACAGTCGAGGCCACACCAGTGGCAGAGACCGCCATCACAACAGAGCCTGAGTCTTCCGGAACCACCTCATTAGCGGAAGAAGCTTTGTCCATCTCTCAACAACCTGTAGAGACTGCAGAGACTGCAGAGACTGCAGAGACCACACAAGTCACAGAGACGCCAGTGGCAGACGTCCCTGTCATCAAAACCGCGGAGAACTCTGTCTCTGAAACCATCCCAACCGCAGAGGACATCTCCACCCCTACGCAGGAGACAATAGAGACCACTCCCTTAGCTACTCCCCTGGCTACTCCCGTGGCAGCATCTGGGGACAATACTTCCGCCATCACCACACACAAGGTCGACTCTTCTGAGAACATCGGCAGGGCGTACATTGAGATTGTTTCGGAGAGTCCCGTACAATGGACTGCCACGCAGCCAGAGAGTATTAGCTTCACCTCTGATATCGCCACAGAGACTGCCAAAGCCACTCAACCAACTACATCAGGGGCTGATGCAGTCGTTCTTGAGACTGCTACACAAGAGGTAGCGCCGGTCGGGATCGAAGATGCTCCCATCCCATCAGAGACAACCGAGGCCGCTCCTCTCATTCACACGTTCCTGACCAACGATGCTTCTGTTCCTGTCCCGGTCACTGAGAAGGACACAATCTCGGTTGATGTTGCAGAGGTTGATGTTTCGGACGACACCGAGGTTGACACCACCACCGGCAACCGGGTCAACACAGGCGACCGGGTGCTGGCTATCTCGACGGACTACCGCGACCTCCGCAAGGGTGCTTACCAAGAATACGTCGTCGTGTGGGACTACAACACGGTCCGTCTGCCGCCTCACCTTTCTTACGAGGCCGGTGCCACCATCGGCGTTGCCTTTGTGGCGGCCATTCTGGCCCTTGGTGTCAACCTCGGCGTCGACTTTCGGGATGTTGAGAATGGTCCTGATTTGTTGTCCATTGTCCGTCAACTCCCACCTGATGTTTTGGCTACCGACATTCGTGAAGAGTGCTTGGCTGGCATCTCTGTCGATGATCGTGCCAAGCCGGGCGACTGGCTCGCCATCTGGGGTGCATCGTCGACCTCAGCACACATGGCCATACAGCTGGCCCGCCTTGCCGGTCTGCGGGTGGCTGCTGTCGTGGACACGGCCAAGCACGGCTGGCGGCTCGCCCAAAAGGAAGGCGGTGAGCCCTGGCAGCCCGACCTGGTGGTGGACAGCCACAACCCCGAGCGGGCGGTTGCCATCCTGCGGGCGAACCTAGGCTCGCGTTTGCGGTTTGGCTTTGACACGCGCGGGCGGGACACGGCGACATGGCTGCTGCAGGCGCTGGCTTGTAGTGCGCCGACGTCTACCAAGGAGAAGAGTGCCACACCCCAGAGCAGCCCCCCGTCACCACCGGCTACGCCTCGTGAAGATGAAAACACGGGCGTGCCGTCTGCACCCATCAGCGAGATTGATGAGTTGTCGACTGTCCCGCAGAGCCATCTTGTCGGCCTGACGGGGCTACCCAAGGGTACATCCCCCGCTAGCGGTGTGTTCCACAATGTGCCCATCAAGTTGTTCCATGAAGTCCCCGCTGTCGGCGAGGCCCTTTCGGCCTGGCTGGAGCGTCTGTTAGCGTCTAAAAAGCTAGTGCCGCCGGTGGTGGCTGGTGTGGAGGATGGTCTGGAGCGGGTGAATGCCGGTCTGGACAGACTGAGAGCGGGTGAGATTAGCGGTGGTCGTCTCGTCGTCCGGCTGGAGACGGCAGTAGCCGCGTAAAAACTTAAAATAAAATACAAGAACAGATAGATTGTTTCCAAAAATAAAGTTTACTCCACGCCATTAAAATCATTTTATATACAATCATATGCTGCAGATACTACTCCTTATCGTGAAGATCTTTCAGAGGCACTGTCCCTGGAATGTGCAGATATGACACCAGGTCGGCCTCCGGGTCCGTCTCCTTTTTAGTCCAGCCGTTGCCAAAGTACCATACAAACCTATTGCTCTCGCCCGTCTCGTCATTGTCGCCCAAGTACTTGTACTCGTAGTCTTCCCACCGTGGCGCTCTCCGGATGAAAGCCAAGTGGGCCATGCTGCCCGGCCACAGGCCGCTAATGTAGCCGCCCGGGTTGCCCGCATTGTACCATGAGCGGCAGGACTCAGTGTAGACGGTCGTCTTGAAGAACTCGACCGCCCAAGCCTCAAACTCGAGAGCTGCTTTGGCAGAGGGGACCATAGACCGGATGCCTTCGGTGGCGATCTTGTTGAGGAGGCGGGCCAGATGCGCGATCTGGGTTTCTGAGGAGTAGGGGACAGTGCCGGAAGGCCCGGAGGCGTGAGGGCCCAGCACAAAGAAAAGGTTGGGGAAGCCAGGTGTGGCTGTTCCCAAGTAGGTGTAGGGATGGCCATGGCCTCTCCAGATATCTGTGAGAGACTTGCTCGAGCCTTTCACTGTGATGGAGAAGCGGGGTGCAGTGGCAGACTCTTTGATATCGGCTCCCGTGGCACAAATGATGGCGTCCACTTCTCTGACGATGCCATCCTCCGTCTCGATGCCCGTTTCTGTGAATCGCTTGATGGGCGTCCGCACGTAGTCGACATTGTCCTCCGCCAGAGCCTCGAGATAGCCCGGTCCGGGTGTGAGACGTCTGCAGTTGGGAGACCAGTCGGGAATGAGATCGTTGAGCAAGGCCGGCTTCTTTTGCACACGCTCAATCATGGTCTTTGTAAACTGTTCTCTCAACGTGTCATTGGCCGTGGCATTCTTAAAGACTGTACCAAACCGCAGCCAGTACTTGACCTCAAGCGCTTTGCGGAACTGCAGGTATGCCTCTGGATCTGATGCTCTTGTGGCAATTTGCTTTTCTGTGTACTTTTGCGGCCCAGCCTTGCGTTCGTGGTGGAACGGGTCGCCGCCAGCGTCGCCCGGCTCACCCTCTTGCACTTTCGTCGCCTCAATGTCCTTGTTTCCACTGGCCGCAAACGACGACGCAATCCATGTCCGGTGGCGCACATAGTGGTCGAGGCGTGCCACTCTCTTTTGCAGGTTGGTGACAATCTGGATGCCGCTGGCGCCGTTGCCAATGACGGCCACACGCTTGCCCTCGGGCTCGAAGCTTGGGTCATAGTTTTGTGCGTGCCGCAGGTGGCCCTTGAAATCGGAGAGGCCAGGGTAGTCGGGCAGGGCCCAGTTGTCAAAGAGGCCGACGGCAGTAATCAAGACGTCAAACGTGTGTGACACCGTGGATGTATCCTTGACGCTCGTGACCGTCAACGTCCACTCTCCCTTTGTCTGGTCCCACTCCGCACCTTCCACTCGCTGACCGAGCTTGACATACTTGTAGACGTCATGCTTCTTGGCCACGCCCTGCCAGTAGTCCCGGATCTCGGTGCCATACGAGAAGGCATCGCTCCATTTCGGGTTGGGCTCAAAGGTCGACTGGTAGGCGTGCGAGGGGATGTCACAGCGGACACCAGGATAGCGGTTGGTGAGCCATGTCCCCGATAAATCATCGTTCTTTTCAAAAATGGTGAGCTGGATGTTGGGGACTTTGGCGGGAAGCAGGACGCCGGCTGTGATGCCGGACAGACCGCCGCCGACGACGGCCACTCGCAAAGGACGAGGCTCGTCAATGAACCGATTAACAAGCTGGACGCCGCCCAAAGGGGCTGTCAACTGGTCCACAGATCCCATGTCGACGATGTGTGAGGAGGCTGATGATTCTGAACTTGCAGTGATGACGTTGAGATGTAAAGACAGAGGTTGAGATGACTAAGAGGGGTTGCTGGTTGGTGAAGAGATGATGATGGCCAGAGACGCTGTCAAAATGGACAAATGATGGAGCTGCCAAGTACAATCAACACCAGATGTTCTCGGACACAAGGAATGCCATTCAAAGATTTCAGGCTTCAGCTCCGACTTGGAAGAACGGCAACTCTTCAGTTGGCTCTCTTCTTGAACGGCGTCTTCTTTTCAATATGATTGTGATTGCGGGCCGTGATGTGCTTTGCGGCTGCGCAAAGTACGACGATCAGAGCTCCGACTGCGGGAGACGACGTAGAAAATAAACATAAAAGGGAGTGATGGGCCATTGCACCATTCTGTTCCAGGCGCACGACTGTATGGCAGAAGGTGCTGCGTACCGTAGTTCGGCAGAGAGTTGACAAAAGAGAGCTCCCTTGGTCCCCTGTTTGCTCTCAGAAACCGGGGACTACGGGACTACCAACAGGGCGTTTTAGGGTGCTATTGGCGCCTGTTTTGGGGCATTTTTAGGCATTTACAGTGGACCGCAGGATGCACTCCAAATTGTGTCATTGCTACCAGGCCGTGTAAGTGCAGTCTGTTAGCCGGATTAGGAAGGTCTGTCGGGGTGGGTGCGAAAGACTTCGAAGAAAAGAGGGAAGGCGCGGCGATTCCACATACAAATCGGTGCTCGAAGACGGTCGATAAAATCAACGATAAAATTCTGAAAGAATTAGAGAGAATGACAAAACGATAAGAAGAGCTCAACGGACGTTTTCCATCAACTATCCGAAAGGCACAAGCTCGGAAGCCGGGTAAACCTCAGGATGTGCAGTGCCCCTCCATTGCCTTTGGTGCGCCTTCCACTTTAACGCGATTCACCATTTCGTGCCCAGCTTACACCATTTTGGTGCCAATCAGGAGCTCTCACCCAATGCCACCAAAATGCAGTGTCCACACTTTGTCCACACACAGAAAGAACGGCCATCTCCGTCACACTGCATCGACGTCACAATCGCGAAAATGCTCAATTTTGGGGAGGCTGTAAGTGCCACCGTTCTCGTAAAATGTGCCGAGAAAGCATCTGAAATGTTGATCTCGTGTCTAAATAGTCCGCATTTGATAGTACTTCATGGCAATCATTCGCAGTTGCTGGCATAGCCCTGACTTCTTCGACTTGATCGACTCGGTACAAAGACACGACTGACCAAAGAGGTGGTCTAGAAACAATTCAAATTGGGCAAAATAAATGACGAAAGACGACAGGCGAAGCAACAAAAGGAGGCATGCACCACACCATACGGACAAACGGCGACCCTAAGTTCTGTTAAACAACCGTTCCACCCTACTCTCCCTTCTCTCCCCCATCTCAGCCTTACTTCCCCGGGCAAAGATGGCCGACTCCCGTTCATCCGACCAGGCTGTGGCCGACGCGACCGCGTCTGGTCCGACTTCTACGAAGAAGCAAATGATTCTCAATGCCTTTGTTATGAACACACCGGGCCACCAGGCTGCCGGTCTCTGGAACCATCCGACCAACCGCACCGACGAGTACAACACTTTAAGTTTCTGGACCGACCTGGCCAAACTGCTCGACGGCGCCGGCTTCCATGCCATCTTCATTGCCGACACACTGGGCGCCTATGATGCCTACCGGGGCCCGGCCAACTTTGTGCCCACGCTGGCGTCGGGCGCCCAGTTCCCCGTGAGCGACCCAATGTACCTGGTCCCCGCTCTCGCTGCAGCCACCAAGAAGATCGTTATTGGCGTCACGGCCAGTGTCACCTACGAGAAGCCCTATGCCCTCGCTCGCAGACTGTCGACCGTCGACCACTACGCCAACGGCCGCTTCGCGTGGAACATTGTCACGAGCTACCTGGACAGTGCCGCTCTCAACCACGGTCTGGACGAACAGATCCCACACGACGAGCGGTACGCCCGCGCCCATGAATACGTCGAGGTGCTGTACAAGCTGTGGGAGGGCAGCTTCCGGGACGACGCGATCCTGGCCAACCGCGAGACGGGTGTCTACATTGAAGACGACGCCGTGCAAAACATTGCCCACAACGGCAAGTACTTCCGGGTGCCAGGCCCCCATTTCGTGGCACCGTCCCCCCAACGCACACCGTTCTTGTTTCAGGCGGGCACCTCGTCGGCCGGCAACGATTTCGGCGGCAAGCACGGCGAGGCCATCTTTATCTCGGCGCAAACCCCAGAACTGCTGCGAAAGACATCGGACAATATCCGCGTCGTCGCCGTAGGTCACGGCCGGCACCCAGACCACATCAAGGTCATTGCCGGTGTGCACTTGATCATTGGCAAAGACGACGAGGAAGCGGCCCGCAAAGAAGCAGACTTTAGGTCGTACACCAACACTGAGGGTGCCCTCGCGCTGTTTGGTGGATGGACGGGTGTCGACATGAGCAAGTACGACGACGACCAAGATTTCCGGTTTGCCGATGACAGCCCACGGATCCAGTCACTCATCTCGAGATGGGCCGCGACAGTGCCTGGAACGGACAACAAGCCATGGACGAAGCGGGCGATTGTCGAATTTCTGACGGTCGGTGGGCTAGGCATCAAGATTGTGGGCGGCCCGCAAACAGTAGCGGACCAACTAGAGCACTGGCTCGATGTTGGCGGCGTCGACGGTTTCAACCTGGCGCACGTCACCAACCCGGGCTCGTTTGAGGACATGATCAAGTACCTGTTGCCCGAACTGAGACGGCGGGGACGGTTCCGTGGACTGGACGACGTGGCTCCGGGTACATCAGCTCGTGAGATCTTCTTGGGCAACACTGAGCACACGTCTCGAGTGTCACCTGCACGCCTGCCACCAGACCACCCGGGCAGCAAGTACACCTGGCATAAAGGGCAGCCAGCGCCCAAGCTAAACGAGATCAAGCCATAGTCTTCAAAGTAACGGCACAGCATAATAAAATGGTACGGTTTTAATGTTCATGAAATAATAAATTGGGTATCTAGCACAAACTTTTTATCCAACAAAAAGAGTTCTCGTCAACAAAACACTCTTGCATCTCCCATCCCCTATGGAGACTGCTTAGGCGACTTGCGAGACCTCAGTCTTCTTCTTATTCTTGGGCAGGCGAATGTACACCAGCTCCAGAATCTCCTCCCACAGACCCATCACGGGCTCCGTCTCCTGTGCCTCGTACGCAGCAACGGCCGCCGTCTCCCACACCAGGTCCACCTCGTGCGGGCGGCGCCAGTGCGTGCGCTTGATCAGCTTCCAGCCGCAGAACAGAATGGGCGCCAGAATGACCAGGGTGTAGTAGGTGAAGAAATTGTCGACCGACCAAGGACGGAAGGACGAGTAACCGTAGAAGATGACGACAAAGCTCATCCAGAAAAAGCCAATGTAGGCGCCGTACGGCTGGAACCAGCCAATGTAGGGCAGGGTGCTGCGGTCGAAGCCCTGGACCTTCATGGCACGGTAGAAGCAGATGTAGGTGACAGTAATGACAACGTAGTTGATGATACCACCAGCCGTAATCAAGTTGACCAACCAGGTCAACACAACGTTGGAGCCGCTGTTGACGGACAGGAAGGACAGGAACGAGAAGCAAATGACAATGGCGAAGCAGAGGAGGGGGTTGCCGTTCCAGCACTTGGTCAGGATGCGGGGGGCACGGCCCTCGAGGGCCAGACCGTACAGACTACGCGAGGCGCAGTAGCAGTAGGTGTTGCCGGCTGAGAAGATACTGGTGAACAGCAGGGCGTTGACAACATCGGGCAGGACCTTGATGCCGAGGTTGGTCATGGCCACGACGTAAGGCGAGCCGGCAGCGGTACCGGAGCCGGCGCCGGAGGACAGGAGAGGGTCGTTGTAGGCGACGACGATACCGACGCAGAGCGAGCCCAGGATGAAGAAGGCACCGAAACGCCAAAAGACCGTCTTAAAGGCCGTCTTGATGTAAACACGGGGGTGCTTGGCCTCGGCAGCGGCCATGGAAATGTACTCTGGGCCGACAACGGTGAAGGAGGCGGACCAGACGGCAGCCAGGAAACCCTCGAAGCGACCAATGTCGCCCGTCGACAGGTACTCGGCAAAGGAACCGGGGTTCTTCCAGTAGCGGAAGCCGTAGGCGTCGTGCTTGGGGTTGCCGCCGACCATGGTGATAAAGGTGAAGAAGTAGAGGATAAAGATGAGGATGAGCTTGCCGATCGACAGCCAGAACTCGGCCTCGCCGTACGTCTTGACCGCGAAGATGTTGAGGAGACTGTGCTGTTAGCAAAAGAAGAGACAAAGACAAGAAACACAAAAAAAAGAGAAAAAGTGGAGCACTCACATGTAAGCGACAATGGCTGCTGCGCAAATGGCTGCAGCCGGAATGTCGTCTCGCCAGTACGTCAAAACGACAGACAAGGCGGAGATTTCAAACGGAATGAGCAGTGCTTCGTACAAAAAGAAGTTCCAACCGGCCATGAAGCCCCAGGCATCGTCCACCCAGTGGCCCGCCAGCCGGATGAAACCACCACTAATCGGCATGTAGACGGTCATCTCGGCAATGCAGTTGTTGACGAGACCCAGAATGCAGCTGTACATGGTGTAGGCAATAAACAGACTGCCGGGGCCACCACGAATCAGACCGTTGCCGATACTCAGGAAGAGCGCAGTACCAATGGAACCACCAATGGCCAGGAGCTGGATTTGACGGTTCTTGAGACGGCGCTGCAGCATGTTGTTGTTGTTCTCGACCAGGCGGTCGGCCGACGAGCCACCGCTAGAGTTGCGGCGGATGTCGCCGACCATGTTGGGCGACGAGGGCACAGGGCCGATCTTCTCGTTGGTGTACTTGCCGTCGCCAAGATCGGTCTCGTTGCCGCTGTTGCTGTAGGTGGGCGCAATTTCGTCATTGCTGGGAGCTGGACGGAGCCCGCCGTCTTCTTCGTACTTGGGAGGTGACATTGGAGGCAACAAGTACGGGGAGTGAGGGGGAGGTGAGGGTGAGAATAAGATAGATAAGAAGAGTGGAAGGGAGGTGAAGGAGCCTTTACGTTTCAAGGCTGCCGGCGTGAGAAACAGGACAAAAGGACGAGGGCGTCGTGTGGTGGTGTTGAACCTAAAAAGGAAGGAATGAAGAATGGAAAGAAAAACAAAAGGAAGGAGAGAGGGAGAAAAGAGAAAAAAAGAAGGAGAAGAGAAGGAAAACAGAAATGGGAAAGAAGTGGCAGATCAAGAAAATTAATACCAAGAGCCCGAGAAAACGGGAAAGAGCGACATGGCAAGGAAGGCCCAAGAAAGGAACCCAAGAAAAAGTCAAAGAGAAAGGCAAATGGAACAACAAGACAGAACAGGGAAGGGGGAGCGGGAACGCACACGACCACCTGCCGCGCCGAGGATCTTTGCCATCTGCGTTGAGAGGCTATGAGAGAGGCTTTGGAGAGACACAACTCAGCATGCGAGAAAGAGCGACTAGGCGAGTTGTGTGTTTCTTTCTTTCCTTTTTTGTGTAGCGCCGTTTTTCTGACACTGAGCCTCTCCCAGAAACAGCCACTGAGAGCCTGCAAAACAGTGGCGACCGTAGCGACCTTAGCGCACCGTAGGCACCGTGGTCCACTGTACCGTAGCCTGTACCGTAGCCGTAGGCCGTAGGACGACCGTACCGTTGTCTCCCCACGGCGCACCGCCGTCTTTGCCCCCCAAAAACTGTTCCGCCCCGGTCGCGCCTTCCCCCTTTTGGTCGAGTCCACCTTCCCCCATGGATTGGACCAATGTCGTTGCATTCCTCTTGCGCCTGCCAAGGCCTTAACGTCGTAAAAAGCCCCCAAAAGACGACATGGACGCCCCTAAAAAGCCCAATGCCCGGCCTTGTTGTCGCACTAAAAAGGAAGGCTAACACACTCCGAGAGAACAAGTCGAAGTACGTTGTACGCGTCCTCCGTACCCCATCGCGCCTGCCATTTGAGCGAGGCTCAAAGAGAAAAGAGTAAAAAACAAGGAAATCATGGAAATGGGAAGCGGAGCCTTTTGGTTGGCTGGAAGTGGTGCCAGTGAATAATATGCATGCCTCCCCATGTCCGTCTCCATGTCTCTGTCCCATTTCAGAGCATGTCTCCCATGCATTCTGTCTGCAGTCGCTCCAGTCGCGCCGCATTGGAGGCGCTGGGCGGCGCCTCTTAGGGATTTCGGTGCTTTTCATGCCTGGGCGATTGCACTGATGGGGCAGTTTGCAGCGACATGGTTGCAGGGGGTTGGTTCGCGCCTGCCCCAAGAGGAAGAGGAAGAACAATTCCACCTCAATTGATCAGTGGCGCGTCACGTGAGGTACTTCTTGGGATCGGAGGTGGCCGCCGAGCGCTGGGCCAGCACAAAATGGTAAACTGGTATCACAAATGTATTGCCGCACATCGAGGTCATCTGCCGACAAAATGTAGCCAAGGGGGCTTTACTGAGTTAGAGAAAACAGAGTCTTCATCTGAAGAGGCTGAGCCGCTCGCCCCGGCGGCGAACGGCGCGGTCGGGTGGCTGTCTTTTCCTGTCTATTGGTCGTCTCTTGGGCTAATGTGGTTGGTGAAAAAGAGAGGAACCTTTGAGCACACTTTAAAGGAAGGAACATGAGAGGTGAAGATAAGTGGGTCGACAAGGACGCGGCGTCGAATGCACCTCACTAAAAGCGCTGTCTAATGTCCCTCATGTCCTCCTAATTTCTCTCCTGCGGCCGCCCACTTTTCTCTCGGCGTGGCCAACATATGAGTCCTGAGCCACTGAGCCCCTGTAAGATACAGGCTCAAAGGACAAACGGCGTCCAGCGAGTACACGAAAGTAAGGTGTGAGACGGAGTGGGGAGGGGCAAACAGGGTAAACCGCGTGACAGGCTGACGGACGCGCTGACAGGCGGTACAAGGTGTGCTACGAGTGCTGTAAAATGCGCAAATGCCGCTCACCGCCCGAGCATCCCCTATGAGTCCTACTAAAAAGGTGACCTCGGTGGTGAAGAGGCCTGCGGGAGGCAATTCCACCAAAGTCTTGGTGGGAGGCAAACGCAGCTAAATCGAAAGATGAAACAAAGGAACAATTAAACCAAGGAGCATCACAAGAAGCAAAAGATCTCTGTCAAAAAAAGTTTTCCAAAAATCTTCACCAAAAATGAAAGAGCGGGAATTAGCGCACCATGTCTTTTTTGTCTCATCCTTCGTCATGTCCCGCCATCTTCTCTTCTTTCCCGTGCTCCAATGGCTAATCCTCTATTCCATACACCTCAAAACTCAGGTCCTCCATGTGTTCCTTGGAGTGCTGCAGCCTGCCGGGTGTTCAGAGACATGATTTCAGTCAACTCTGCGAGGCTGACAGTCGTCCTCGTAAATCCCACTGCACCCACCGACCGCCCACAATGTACATACACTCGTACTTTGACCTCACTTTGTCGTATTCCTTCTTCCTTCCACTGCCCTAGTTGCAGACTGCCAAGAGGTGGGGCCCCACCCAAAGTCTAAGACGTCGTGTTTTTTTAGGCACAATTCCTTGTGTTGAAGTGATGAAGTGTTTTGCCGTTGTTGCTGAGCTGTCTGAGTTGTCTGTCCTCTTTGGTGTGTTTTGTTCTCGAGATTTTGTTGCCTGTCCGTCCCCTGTCAACGTCTTTGTCTCTCGGTATTCGCGGCACGCGCGAGAGACAAAAGACAGAAAAGGCTAGAGATGTTAGGAAAACTGGAAACTGCATCTGCAAGTGCAACGTTTTGATCGCGCTTTTACGTTTATTTTCTTTTTCATTGGACACAAAATCACGACTCCGGAGAGACAGAAAATACAACGGACAATATCCGCCCTCCCTTCCCTTCCCGCCTTCCTTCTCAGGGACTTTGCAGGGTCGATGGCAATGTCGATCGAATTGGAGGAAGTGCTGAACAGTTGTGATGGTTGTGTGGTTCTTTGGTTTCTGTGGTTCCTGTCGTTCCTCCCCAGTTAATTAAGAGGAGAAGTTAATCGATAACAGGGAATGCCATTGGGCGAGAATAAAAAAATAAGGGTTTTCAACTGGCCTCACCGCGGTGTTTTTGTGTTTTCTGACAGAAAAGTACGTTCACACGGCACTCCATAACGTCGAGTATTTTCTTCTTTTCGGCCGGCGTTGACACGAGTTTGTTGGTTTGCGGTTGGTGTCGTTGGTTCTGTTGATGGTCGTCCTCGGTGGCCTTCTGGGTCAGGGTTTTGCGAAGATGGGTGGTGGACCGATGTACCTCGTACCCTCCATCAAACATTTAATCTCTATTAATCTTTCCCTTTTGACCTTTTTTCCCGCCCACACAAGTTCAGACCACCCATGTCGCTGTGTGGGCATCCCAATGTCAGATTCAACGCGCACTCCGAGAAAGAGCTGCTTTTTTCCTCGATTGTTTGTTTCCAAGGCCTGTCTCTTGGCCTGCATCTCAGCTGCTCCTCTTCTCATCTGCCCATCTGTTCATCTGGTCAGCTCCCCAGCCGTGCGTTTTTCCATTCCTTGACCGATGTCCTTGCCTTTCGTGTCGATCGGTTTTTTCTGTGCCACTTGGGCCTCCTTGACTGAACTTGGAGCTTTGTAGCACACATGATGGCACACATGAAGAGGGGAGCAAGAGCACGGAAAACACGGCAGCACGGGCCAAATACCATGTTCCGCTGCGGGCACACTGCAAGCGCAAATGTCTGGAGAACCAAAACCCAAACGGGACGTCACTCCGTCCCTCTCACCACTCTTCTATTGTCTGGTTCACGTTCTCTGCCGACGTCTTGGCTGCAACTCAACATCAACTCAATGTGGAAAGTGGAAGTGGAAAGGTTGTCAAGGAAAGTGTACGAAGGAAAAGTGCACACTGCCTTGAGTACCTTGAACAAAACACCTCCTGGTGGCTGACCCACACAGACGGGAGCACTTCAGACCAAAAAGGGCTCGTTAAAAAAGTAAAGGAGGAGAGGTAAAAGGTGAAGAAGAGAAAAGAGAAAAGGCCTCGGACTGACGTCATAAGGGACGCCCGGAGGAAATGGGACAAAACTTTGCGCCAAAGCGTAAAAATTAGAGGCGCTGGCACTGTCGTAGCGCATAGAATGGATACCTCGCACTTCCGCAAGGAGAAAGAGGAAAATTCAAATGCGACGGAGAGGTGGAGGATGTGGAGAGGTGGGCTTGGGTGGAGTGTCGTGAAAGACGCCAGGGGCGTTGAAGGGGGTTGAAAGGCGACAAACATTGTGCTGGAGGCGTTCAGAGGCGCTGAAAACACCACCAAACCACGAAAAGGAAGCAAAATGAAACCCCATAACACCCACTTTCGCCCTCAAAACCCACATCGCCCACATTATCCACATTTGACCCTCCACCCACGAGCTCTTCCTGCCCCTGGCCGATGACGACAGCAGACACATCAAAACTCACGACAGGACCAGAGGACACGAGGAGACGAGGAAGGGGGAAGGCGGACACGAGCCAACAGGAACCACCAAGACCCAGCGAAACGGACTCACGGTCAAACTTGTCAAAAACCCCTTACCCACCGGCTACACGCCGGCTGAAGTGATGTTCTGGAAGGAGTACGACGTCGTCACTCGAGACTCGTTAGGAGGCAGATTTGTTCCCCTCTTTGGTGTAATGTAGTAGGTGTAGTAGATACGTGTAACGATACGTATCTTTCCAGGGACCAGAAAACAGAACAAAAAAGCAAACAAAACTGGAGATGATATTCATTCTTTTGGGGAGTTCAAACGACGGTTCATTGCTTAAATCTCTTCTAGACCAGGGGTGTTCAGGGACGTCCAGGGGAACCACGGTCCCTGAAAGTCCGAAAAACTCTGAAAATGCGACATTCCTGGAGACTGGAGAGAAGATTGGGGACCACACACTGGAGACGTCTGGAAAGATCAACAAACTTTGGACCCTGAGACTTGAGAAACTGAAAACTGATTGTGAATGTTTCTTTCTGTACTCCGTACTGTGTATTTTGTTTATGTCTTGTCGATACGCGATGTCCTTCACCGATATCCTGCCATGTCGGCTGTCGGCTAGGTAGTCATGTGTTTGCAGACATTGTAAAATGGCGACGCCCAAACAAAGCATTTAACTACAGACGCTTGTCACCATTTCCATGTAAAGTTGCCATCTGATGTTTGAGGTTTGACGTCTGTTAACATTACAGGGTGACTAAACATCAACCATCATGCCTGCCGCCTTACCTTGCCTGCGAGCTTGCCTTCCATGATATGCGCCTGTGTGAAAATGCACTCAACGCCCTGAAAAGGCCTATTCAACACGTTGTTCTTGTGACGTCTGCAGATTGGCTAGAAATATTTCATATTATGGCTTCTCAACCCGGCGCTTTTATCAACTTGGCGCTTTAACCGACTTTCCCTTTCTGATGATTTGCGGCCTCCGGTCTCCGATGCAGCCAAGATTGTTCGGTGCTGTCCGTCTCGTACGTTCTCTTCATCCATTCGTCCAAATATCCGTCCGTGTGTTCGCCCACTCGCCTGTCTGTGCCCCAAGAGATCTGTTCTTGCTATTGTTGGCCGGCTCCGCCTGAATTTCAAACGCCAAGATGTAGAAAGCTAGGAGAGACGAGAGAAATGATCTTCCTTCCGACTCGATAAACACAATGATACCCTTCTTCCTCCGACAGTCCAGTCAAAAGAGACGCGAAAGTCGGAAACCTCGATTGGTTCATACCATTGTTTTTCCACCAGGATGTTTCATTATGATTTTGAGGCTATTGGATTTGCACGTGGCTGTCGTGACGATATTTACACAGTAACTGTGTCCATCAACGTGATGACGTCAATGACACCCTTAAATGTCGTAGCTTCAGATCGTATTGTCCCGCTTCTCTGTGTGTAAAAACGGCAAAAAATGGCATAGCCAGTTATCAATTATGAAGCTAAAGTCAAACATCGTGAAAATCTGAGTGCCGGAGAGTGCCACAAAAACGGCCGTACAGCCTAACATAAACCGAGTTCCCGGATCCTGTCTTCTACCGCTGCAAGATTGTTCCACAGGCAAAAGGAAGGAGAACACGACTTTCACAGTAGGCATGACGTAGGTACAGAATAGTTTATCGATCGCCCATTAATCCCCGTGGGGTGGTTTTCAAGGGCACGTTAGGTATGGTATCGTATTAATCAGATCGTGACCAAAACAGGTGCGCCTAAACATGGGTCACGGCCAACGACATCCACGAGTCTGCAAGACGGTCGAAACACAACACGACACTCCAAAATGAACAATTTATATAAAGGAGTTCTTTTTACTGGGTGATTGCTTTCCTTGTTCGTTTTACGATGATTGATGTTTCGAGTGTTGAATTTTTGATATCTTGGTGATGAAATCAGGAAACTGTCGATTGCTCCAATAAAACTGTTGTTATGTACTTCTGTCTGCATTAGATTGTGTTCCTTCTTGCCAAAGTCATCACTGCTTGGCCGCCATCGTCGCTGCTGCCGCTGCTGCTGCCTTCTTGTCCGCTTCCAACAACGCCTGGATGCCCGGTCTGCTAGTCACCCGCTCCCACCAAACCTTCACCGCCGGCCGGTCCCCCAGCAACAGCTCACCAAACCCGACGGCAAACAATCGTGTAATTAAAGGGATGTAGTAAATGTCGACAAGACTAAAGGTAGCACCGGCCATGTACTCCTGCTTCTCGAGAATCTTCTCAGCCACATCAAAGTATGCCTCTACCGCCCTGAGCGACGATTCCACGATAGCCTCGTCTGCCGGTAGGCCCATGAACTTCTTGGCTATCTTCTCGAAAGCAATCCGGCCCGCTGGGTCGGCAAAGTAGAGAATCTCGACCGACTGGGCTTGGTCAAAAAGGGCAGTCGCCGTCGTATCGGCCACCTCGGGCAACAGAGGGAAGTTGTATTTTTGTGCCAAGAACTTGCAGATGGCACGGCTCTCGTAGAGCACGAGACCGTCTGGAAACTCGACAGCAGGGACCTTGCCCCACGGGTGACGCTTCATGTTGTCTGGCGACTTTTGCTCGCCCTTCATGAGGTTCAGCAAGACCAGATCGTAGTCGGTGAGGCCGGCGTCGGCGAGTGTGAGGCGGACACGATCAGTGTTGGTCGAACCGCGGGCGCCGTAAAGAGTGAACTGGGGCATCTTGACGGTTGAATAAAATTTTGTGCTTTTTGTGAAGGTTGAAGTAATCAACGGACGGTAGGTAGTTGAGTTTTGTGCTAGCTTGAATGAAAACCGCAATGTTGATGTCATGAAGTTGGACATGAGATCAATGGAATTTCGTAACTGAAAATAAAAAAATAAAAATAAAAAGCTGTGTATTGAAAATCTAGAAAAAGTGCAAACGCTGTAAAATGGTCGATATAAATACAGAAAAATATACACCACCAAAACATATAAATTTCTCTACCCATCGGCCATCGGGCTTGTGTCGGACATCGAAACGTCGTCGGCGGACGGATGTTTTGACGGAAGCAACGAAGCTCTGTAGCTCTGTAAGCTTCAGCAGGAAGAGTGGAGACCATAACGGCAGGCACGATGAGCGGTAATTGGTCCATTCGCTGTTTTATCCCAATTCAGTCTAGCGCGTCTGCCTGCTTCCCGTTGCATCGCCAACGCTAATGAAGCCCTGTTCTTTCACTCTGCCATTGTTCCTTCACGTTTTCACGCTCCTCTCAAGTTCCCCTTGCCGATCAATCTCTAATGACTCGACTCCTGCAGGGCTCCCCCTCTTGCCATGCCGCTTCCATAAAAAGGCCGTGGCCCCATTGAGAGCGACGACGCGACCCCGGAAAGGCGAGGCGCCGATTGAAAGCTGAACGACTCTGATTCGCCTGTTCGGAACTTCAACCGTTTTTGACCTCACCCCATCCCCAACTCAAGCCATGGAGATTGTCATGGACGGTATCGGCCAGCAGCGCGCCCCGCGCCCCAAGGTCAAGACGGGCTGTGCTACATGCCGGTAGGTCAACCGCCTCCACAGGATTGCTTTGGGCACCGCTAACACCGGCAGCACTCGCAAAGTCAAATGCGACGAAGGCCGACCGGCATGCCAAAAGTGCGTGTCAACGGGGCGCACCTGTGATGGATATGCGTCACAATTTCGTGCCTGGACGGCTGACAGCGAGTCTCGAAAGGGGATGGGTAAGGCTGCCCCGTCAAAGACTGTTACGCCCGCCATGCCATTGGTCCTTGACGAGACCTCGTTAGAGTCGACCTCCATCACAGACACCGATATTGCCGACCTCCAGCGATGTTTCTCCACCAAAACACTCTTCCCCACTGTCACCTTAGCCTGCGCCGACGAGGCTCGCCAAGTCTTACAGGCCAGCCAGACGGATCCGGCGGTACGGCATGCAGTATTCTCGCTGCGGGCTCTAAGGGCAGACCTCGAGGCGACCGCAAAATATGGAGGAGGAGGGCAGTCAAATCAGCCCACCCACCTATCATATGCCGCCTCCTCGTATGCAGCTGCCACCGGCACTACGCCCAACCGAGACTACGGACTGCAACAGTACTGCATGGCACTCGGTGGACTGGCATCGCATCTGTCAACGTCGCCATCAACAACCAACACGGCACCGGCGCCTAGCGTCCGTACCGCCCTCCTCTGCTGCCAAGTGTTTATCAGCATTGAGCAGGTGCGGGGCCACTTTGCCGCCATGGCCCAGCATATTGTGCAGGGCCTGCGTATCCTTTACGAACACCGTGGACGGGACCAAGACTTGCCTGCCATCGACGTGTTTATCATCAAACTGTTTGCAGCGCCGTGCAAGTTTGCCGATGTCACACGCGGCGTACCATCGAGTGCCGGCTCCACACCTGCAAGCACAACCGGCAGTGAAGGCGGAACAAGTTGTCGGTTCCGGCCCTTGGCGCCGGACTTGCGCTCAGAACTCACACGGCATGCCATGTCGACCGTCTCGTTTCTGGCGAGCGTGAAAGCAGGACCACCAACACAGTCTCTGCAGTCGACAAAGGAGCTCCTACTTCAATCTCTTACAACGTGGTACACCAGTCTGGAACGAGAGAAACAGACAACTGAACGTCTACAACCTGAACTGCTGTCCATACTCTTTCTTCGGTTCTTCCACCAGATCTTGCGGGTCGTCTTGTTGAGTGCTCTGGACAGTGATGGCCAAGAAGACAAAGACAGGCAGTCGGAGATTATGGACACCGAGTACAAGCAATTACAAAGAATTGCCAGTTTTGTCGGGGAACAAGTTCATGCGGATGGACTCAAAAGTGGGGAGTGGTAAGCGAGGCTCGTTGTTCGTCGCTCGTTTGGTCGACGAGGCTTGGCGGCTGGTGGTGGAAAACGGGGTGGAAGAGCGCTTTCCCTTTTCGGACATTTCAGCGAACAGGCCAATCAGAGGCCAGGATACCTTCCGCCCCCAACACGCAAGGCACATGTTCCCGGACATCGTCGACGCCGCCGACCCCGATACGCGCGAGCTGGCGAGAAGAGTCTTTCGTCTTGTCATGGGATATAAGTATGGGATGTGTCGTCCTCGAAAAGGGGGTGGTTGTCGTCCATCATCGTCTTTATCCACTGTCGACACAAGACAAAGCACCTTCAACACAAACACACCATCAACCACTCACCAAGAACATCAAACTGCTCAAGTCAGACAAACAAAGCTCATCACCACCCTCCCATACCTATCTGTTCAAAATGCACTTCCTCCTTATTGGCGCCACGGGCCGCACTGGCCTGCTCGTCGTCGCCGAGCTGCTGGCCCAGGGCCACACCGCCGTCGCCCTCGTCCGTAACCTGGACAAACTGCCAGCACAAAAGGGTCTGACCGTCATCAAGGGCTCTCCCTTGGCGAAGGCTGACGTCGAAAAGGCCATCACCGCGACGCCAACCAAGATTGACGCCTGCATCTTTACTCTCAACACCCTGCGCGCTTCCGACAGCCCGTTTGCTGCGCAAGTCACGCCACCACGCTTCCTCGCCGATGCAGCTCAAGTGGCAGCGGACGCACTTCTTGCCCACGGCATCTCTCGGCTTGTTATCACCTCCACGGCCGGTGCCGGCGACTCGTGGCCCGGTCTGCCGTGGGTGTCGCGCGCCTTCATGGGCTGGACCAACGTCAAGCACGCACTGGCGGACCACAACATTGTCGACAAGGAGATTCGTCAAACAAAAACGGAGTGGACACTGGTGCGGCCGGTGCGGCTCGAGTTTGACACCAACAAAAAGACCGAGATGGAAGTGCTGGACAGTCGTGGCAGTGGCCGTATGAAGATGAGTGATTGTGCGCACGTCGCCGGTCTGGCGCGGTTCTTGGTCAAGGTGGCCGTTGAGGGGTTGTATGTGCGGGAGACCATTATCGTGAGGGATGCATAGGGAATGTGGATAGTGGAAGGAGGAGGGTCCAAAACGATGGATGTCGTGGAATCTGGTTTCTGTTCGCACTTGTTTGTGTTTCTTTGGCTCGGTTCGAACGCGCGGAAGTGTTCTTTATTTAGACTCTAGACATTCAGCCTTTTGTTACTTTTCTCTTTTTGTTACCCTTTTCATTTTCAATAATTTGACGTTTGCTCATTTCGTTTAGTTCGTCTGTCGACAACACGAGCTTTTTTCTTTCCACTGCCGGCATGTAGCCTTTCTTCAGTGCGACACAGTTAAAAGATGACCCGACGACATCATCTTTCGACGAATCAAGTATGCACCACAACCCCTGCTTCTTTTGTTATTGGTAGTGAAGATTGGCCCGGGCTTATCTTTTACCTTTTCCTTTGGTAGGTGGTGTTACAGTTAACAATACGCGTGTTCCTTCAAAAGAAAGGAAAAAGAAGAAAAAACCTTATTCAGTGGAGACAAAACGAGGCTTGGTCGACCACAGACCTGACCGGGCAATTTCCCCTGGTTCCAGACGTCCCGGGCGGGCGCTCGTCTGGACTTTAACTGAACGAGCTTACCTGGTAATCGCCCAATCACGAAGGATTGTTAACGACGTATGGAAGACAGCTTATCTGATGCATGAACAAGAGATTGCGGCGAGTTTCGACGGGGACGGGGAGTGGTCCAGTGGAGGAATGAAGAAACGTGAAAACACAAAACGGGGCTCGACAGAGCTCAACAGGGGTCGGGAGGCCGTCCTTCTTAAGTCTCTCCAGTCCCCACGCGGTTTCCTGATCACCCCGAACCCGAGAATCCGAGGTGGAGATGCGAGTTTGCGAACTTGCGAAAAGATGCGAGCAAAACCGAATGGGTCAAAACAATGCGAGACATCGGCCCCGACAAACCATAGGTAACCAAAGAATGAGAACAAAATACATCCACTCAACACAACTCATCCACTCTTGACGAAAGCGAGAGAGAGACCGCAAAAGACACCGCAAGAGACACCGCAACAGATACCGCCACAGACGGGCCGTTGCATGACGACAAAAACCAGGGGCAGCCACGTCGTCTTTTAAGCCGAGTCTTCTCGGAAGGCAACCGGGTTGGTCGATGTAGTCCTTTGTTGACAAGTTGACGCCCGCAATCGTCCAGGCAGCCAAATTCTTTTTCACTGCCTACCGCCCACTGTTTTACGTTTTGCTTTGAGTTTTATGTCCCTCCCTTCTTCGAGCGCCTAGACCAGACAAGAGCCGGCCAGACTTTGTTCTCAACGTGGCCGCCCTGGGCATAACCGCAATCCTCAATCTGCAATCCACAATCCAGGCACTGGTTCAAGAAGTGGCTGTGGGTGTGGTTCTGAACTTTTGATGGCTCACCCCTGAAAAAGGAATAAGTCAGGAACCGCCCAACCACAGTCCATAAAATACGCGTGTCGCCCAATTGGGTACTTCTCCACAGCGAGCGAGACCGAGAGCGAAATCTTAATTGGCGACAAAAATAGAAACAAATGCACGTTCAGCACGTCCACAGCAAAGGATGAAAGGCAAGAAGAAAGCATTATTCGCCCAGCAAAAAGGGGGAATAAACACTGAAAAAGGGAGAACAAGGAGGGGCAACGACAATGCACGGAACTCTCCGTGGAGGCCCGTATTGGATTCCACGCGCTTTCTTGCATTGGGATGGGATTTTTACGCCCGAACCATACTCCATATTTCGGGACACGCAAAAAAGTACGGGGCTATTTGTTGTCATCGTGATGGGTCGACTAGGTGCTCGAAATATATAACAAGACGAGTGCATCCTCTTTTCGATTTAGATCGATCTTTCTAGACCACTGACCTTGACAACAAAAACATTACTACAAAATCCACACTCTTTTCTTCACCTTGATCTTCACACTCGATCTATATCAACACTCGTTCAACAACACTCGTTTTCACCCACCTTCACAATCACCACCACAATGTCGTCTAACTCGACCTCAGAAGCCGGCACCTTTGTGTTCTACCGCTATGATCCGAGCAAAGCGGCAGCCATTATCTTCTTGCTTTTGTTCAGTGCCGCCACGATCGCGCACCTGTTTTTCATGATCCGTCACCGCACATGGTATTTTGTGCCATTCGTGATTGGTCTCATCTGTACGCCGCCCCCCTCCCAGCACAATAATTTGATTCGTTCACTCTCTGACCCCTCCAGTCGAAGCACTTGGTTATGTCGGCCGCGCCTTGTCTGCCAACCAGACACCGAACTGGACCACCGGCCCCTATATCCTCCAGAGCTTGACCCTCCTGCTCGGCCCAACACTACTCGCCGCGTCCATCTACATGACCCTAGGCCGTTTGATTCGTTTCCTGCACGCCGAACAGTACTCCCCGATTCGCGTCACCTGGCTCACCAAGATCTTTGTACTCGGCGATGTCCTGTCGTTCCTCGTCCAGAGCGGTGGCGGCGGCATGCTCGCCCAGGCCAAGTCCCTCAGCACCATCAACCTCGGCGAGAACATTATCCTGGCCGGTCTGATTATCCAGATTCTGTTCTTTGGTGTCTTTATGATTGTCACTGTCGTCGTGCACCGCCGCATTGCCGGCTTCGCCACGCGCCGCCCGACCTTTTTCTATGTGCTCTACGCCGTCTCGGCTTTCATCATGGTCCGGTCCATCTTTCGTGTGGCCGAGTACGCTGGCGGCTCGACCGGCACACTGCAGTCCTCCGAGGTTTATATCTACATCTTTGACGCTACGCTCATGTTTTGCGTCGCCGTCCTCTTTGCCGTCTACCACCCGAGCAAGGTGATGGACCTGCGGGGCATCGACGGTGCCAAGTCTGTGCCGGTCTACGGCAGCAGCAGCTACCCTCTGCAGGGCAGCACCAGCACGATGGCCTAAGATTCGTGGGTGAAACCCGACTTTTCACTCTTTGTCTCTCTCTCTAAAAAAAATAGATGTGCTTGGGTACAGCGCAGCGTGCGACATGATCTTTACATACTTTCCTTTGTTTTTGGTTTGCTCTCTTTTGCTTATCCCGTTTTGTTTGGTCTTTGGGCTTTGGTTTGCTCATATATCTGGTATTAATGAGTACATTTTCTCGTAAAACATCCCTCCTCATCTCTTTTCATCCTTCTAGTACTTCATGTCGCTTGTCATAACTCGTTCGTATTGCCCAAACTCCCCCCGTCCACACAAGCCTCGACAATGAGCTGGCGTGCATTTGCCGACGGGCCAGGAGCTGCTGGATCTCTGCGACCGCAAACTGCCCCGGGGCTTTCTCGCACTCCCGGCCGAGGTTCCGGTCTTTTTTATCAAGTTCGGCTGGTCTCTCCAGTGGACCGAGGTTGCCGCACAGGACATGGCACGGCGCAGGCTGCAGACGCTGGGTTCTTCCGTGCGCTCCCATCGTCTGCTATGCGTGCGAGACCAGAGAGCGCGTCATCATCGTCATGGAACGCATCCAGGGCGAGAGTGTCGAGCAGTTGCTCGAAGACTGTGAAGAAGACCCCGTCGAAATGGAGCGGATCACCGGTATTGTGGCGCACTGCCTCAGCGAGATGCTGCGCATTCCTGTGCCCGCAGAGTTCTTGGAGCCCACGGAGCCCGCGGAACTCGTGAAATCATCAAGACCACGGCATTACGTCGACACGACGGCCATGTCCATTGCAGCTTTGCGTGTATTACCCGATTTTTTGTGAGAGCTTATCGACCACCACGGCGGCGACGTCCACCAGGGCCAGCTGTTGTTCTATGCCCTCGACCGAAAGGGAGACGCTGCCGGCAATATCATTGAAGTTCTTTTCCTTCTCTTGGAAAGGGGAGCCCCGCTCAATATGACAATGTACGCCGACGATCCTCCGTCGCTCGGCATGTACTGTTTCATGGACTTTGACACGCCGCTGCACAAGGCCGTCGACGCTGCCAAGCTGGAGATTGTCAAGTTTTTGTTGGCCCAGGGTGCCAACATGAGTATCCTGAGCTCCAAGACGAAGACGACGGCGCTGCAGTGGGCTGAAAAGAAGGGGCATGAAGACGTCGTGGCCGTGTTGCGGTCGCCGGACCAGCATTAGCTCCAGGTGGGCGCTGTAGCGGAGCGGAAGCGCTGAAGGCCAGTAAAGGCGCTGTAAGCGCTGTAACAGGCACTGTATTTTGGGCGTTTCTTTTTTCTTTTCTTTTTGCTTTCACGCGAGGATACCAATTTGCATGGATTTTTATATTTTTGGATATTTTTGGGTACTTTTTCGGACAGTTCAATCACATTTCATTACAACTACTTTTACACCGGGCCTTGTCTGTAAAACCTGAGCCGTTGATGACGATGCTGTCCACACAGCAGACTGCACCTTTATTTACACCAAAAATCCGGGGAGACCACGTGATGTCGTCTCCGCACTTTCCTCAAACCCATCGCGTCATCGCACACAAACAGACGATACCAAAACATCAACAACAACAACACACCAGCAAAAACCAACCGTCGACGATGGTCACACACTTGAGATGGACACTCCACGGACGAGTCGGCGGCGGACACCCACACGGACACGGACACGCACGCGGACGGGTTGCATGACATGCCGGGCGCGCAAGATCAAGTGTGACGAGACGGCCGGGACGACATGCCGGAATTGTACGAGGGCAAGTCTGGAGTGTGTGAGGGGGGACGACACAAGCTTACCGCAGACCATACGAGAGGGACTGGCCGCTGGTGCTGACACCAATAACGACCTCACCCAAGCCGGCCTGCAACGACGACGCACTAAGAGATCGTGCACGACATGCCGACGAACAAAGAAACGCTGTGGCGGAGAGCGGCCGCAGTGTCTACGGTGCACCGAGAAGGATGTTTGCTGTGTTTACGACGATCACCAACCAATGGTGACTCACTCTGCACGACAAGCACAAGTGACGGCCTCACCAGCGTCGACAATTGCAGCCTCTGTCGCCTCGACACGCATCTCGCTGGCAACCCTCCCACCAGTCGATTTGCTGGCAGACAAATCTCTGGTCAGAGAATTGTGCGACGCTTTTTTCAACGAAGTAGCACCTCTCCGCTGCTTTGGCTTTCTTCACCGGCACACTTTCCTACAAGAAGTGGACGCGTCAGCAAGCCACCCTTCGGAAGACCCTCTCATACTCTCTGTCTGCGCTTTGGCTACAAAGACCATTGCGATGCGGAAGAGGGCCCTCTGGGACATTGGCTGTCGGTGGGCCCGCGATGCCCAGGCTGCTGTGTTTATGGGCATTCAAGACATTACCATCCGCCGGTGCATGTGTCTCGTTTTGTTGTACGAGCACGCCTCCCGCGCCGGCGAGCCGCGACTCTGTTTCTTGCTGTCTGGCATGGCATCACGCTTAACACAAGCACTCAGTCTCAATCTCGAATACGACCACGACGTTCTCGAAGTCTGTCGCATGTCCGCCGCCGACCGCGAGTCACGGCGTCGACTTATGTGGGCATGCTATTTGTTGGACACCATGCTGGCCTGTGGACTGAGAGATCTCCAAGTGTTGGAAACCTCTAGTCTGCGCATCCAGCTGCCCTGCGACGACCGCCATTTCCGGTACAAAGTGGCCTGCCGGACAGCCGTTGTCGACACTAAGTTTATGAAGAAGAAGGACACGGTACGGTCAACATCGATCGACACACAAAACCAAGGCCTCGACGCCTTTTTGGTCCGCCTCTACCTAGTGCGGGACCACGTCCTCCAGTACATTAACAGCGACACCGACGAGGACGATCCCTGGCGACTGGTCGCCCTCATTGCCGACCTGGATGCATGGAAGGAAGCCTTGACACCCGAGCTCCAGTTCAACTCGGACGTCATTGCCGTCCGCAAAGAAGAGTCCAAACTCGCCGCCCTCGTGTCCTTGCACGTCATGTACCACCAGGTCAATTGCCTGCTGTACCGTTGCACCATTCCCAGTATGCTCTTCCCTGCGAGAATGCACACCGGCCTGTCCGTCAAAGCCTCCCCCGACTTTTTAGCTGAAAGCCGCAAGGGCTGGTTCGGCCATGCCTGTGCGATGAGCGCCATCTTCGAAGTCTCCCTCCAGCACCAGCCGCTCTCCATGACGGACCAGGCCGTCGCGCCCTCGGCCTACAATGCCATCATCATCAAGTGGCTGTACCTCACAAATTTTGTACCACTCGACGAGAAGCAGGCCCAGCTCGAGGTGATCTTGCCGCTGGTGAACATTGACCTCCAGTTCCTACAGGCCATGGCCAGCTACCACCCTGCTTCGGTGGGCATGATTGTCGCCCTAGCCGAGCGGCTGGTTGACGAGGCCAAGCGGCGCATCTCGAGAAACCCTGCCGTACGGTTATCCGAAACCGGCATCCCCACCGCCGACCACAACCACTTGTCACCCGACTACCGGATGAACCAGCTGTCAACGTTTGCCAGGATGAGAAAGACGATACCAGACGTTCATGCCCCCGACAGCAGGGGCGGTGGAAGCGTGAGTACACCGATTAACTCGCCGGGTTCTCTCATGTCTCCCGGCACTGGGTCGGCGACGTCACCGCAGTCGATTGATCCGTGGGCAGGCGATACGGAGAGGTTGTGGATGTGGAGTGAGTGACGAGCGGCAAGCGACGAGCGAAGCAAGTGAGGAGAAGAAGAAACGAGTGAGCGAAGCGAGCGAGGACAAAAACCTACAGATACCAGTGTACACACACAACAAATAATTTAATGACATTTAATTTCTATCATACTCTTTTTTTCACAGTCTTTTATCATATCACCTGCTTGCTACGCGTCCTGCCTACTTGTACCGCGAAATCACACCATCACGACTGGCCGGGTTGTCGACATCAAAGTCGAACCGGTCAGGCATCTTCATGCCGGCATCAATGTGGTTGTAGATGGTGCGAGTTGAGATGCCATCTCTGAAATACCAGGGATCTTCGGTCGCCAGCTGCCAATCCTCCAGCCGCTTCCGGCAGTCCAACAGAATCTTCTGGTGGGCCGGGTCCTTGGCCAGGTTGTTTACCTCGTTGGGATCGGCCTCCAAATCAAACAGCTCCTCGGGGCCTCGCCGGATGTAGTTGGCAATCGTCCGCTGGCCAATCTTGGCCTCCTCCGAGTTGCGCATGCCCTCCCACGACAAAGCGCCGTACAGGTCGCCGGGGAAGGGGAAGTCGAGCTGCCACGCTACATTGCGGTGGTACTTGTAGCGGCGCGTCCGCAAGTAGCGGGTCGGGTAGTACGATGTGAGCTCATGGAACGTGTGCGAGCCAAAGACGTGGTCCCATTCGGGCAGAGTCGTTGTCTCGTTGAGAATGGGCAAGAAAGAACGGCCCTGTCGCTTGTTGTTGAGTTCCAGCTCCGGATGGCCGCCGCCCCACTGCGCCTTGGGCTTGTCGTTGAGCTCGGCATGGCCCGCCCAGTCTAGGAAGGTCGGCAGAATGTCCACAAACGACACCATGTTGGGATTGATGACGCCCGGCTTGGCTCCCGGGACTTTGACGATGAGTGGCAAGTGCACACCGGCATCGTACAGCGTGCTCTTGGAGTTGACAAAGGGCGGTCCATTGTCGCTCGTAAACACGACCAGCGTGTCGTCTTCGTGCCCGGCCTTTTTCAGCTCGGCCAGCAGCATGGCCACACCCTGGTCCATCCGCCAAATGGCGCTGTAGTACTCGGCCAGTTCCTGACGGACTTCGGGGCAGTCGCTCAAAAACTCGGGCACCTGGACCTCGGCCGGGTCGTACGCCAAGTGGTCGACCCCCGGGTACTCTTTGAAGTTGCCGAACCCGCCGCGCGTGTGGTCCCGGTGGGGGTCAATGTAGCCGACTGTCAAGAAGAAGGGTTTTTTGTCGGAGTCCTCGTTGACGGACGAGAAAAAAGCGGCGGCACGCTCGGCTGTCCAGGCCACATCGCGGGTCGCACTCTCCTCCCGCCAGTGCCATGGATACACCGAGTCTGGGCCGACATGCACCTTGTTGATGATGCCCGTGGTGTAGCCAATTTCATTAAAAAGCTTGGGTGACGACTCGACGTGGTCAAACGTAGTAAAGTAGTGTAACCCCGTGAAGCCTCTCAACAGACCGATCTGGCCATTTTCGTGGGTGTGCAGGCCGGTCTGGATGACGGAGCGGCTGCCGCTGCAAGAGGCCGTGCTGGCAAACGCCATGTCAAAGTAGGTGCCTTGGGCGGCCAGTTTGTCGAGGTTGGGTGTTTTGATGCATGTTTCGCCGCACACGCCGAGGTTGCGACCGAGATCGTCGGCGATGATGAGGAGGATGTTTTTCATGGCGGCGAGTCACGAAGAGAGCGAAACGAACGGAGTGACGAGCAACTGTATCTCTGTGAGCGAAGCGAGCACTGTATTTTACAGTATATTTGCGGACGGAGTGAGCAGGTGAGCACAGCGAGCAAGAGGAAACGAGCTAAGAGAGTGCTGTGTCTTTCTGTAACCTACTGTTAAATATCACGAAGTGAAGCACTGTTGATGGAGAAAGATGTGTGTGTTATTGTATTGTACTGCATTTGGAAGACAAGATATATACTACAGCGGATACCGCTAGACTCGCATAGTTCTACAGAGATATCCCGAGCTGTGCTCGTCAGAAAGTTGTCCGACGTCGGGGATGTACATGATGACCCTGATTATTGACAGGAGGGGAAGAGACCCTCATCAACGAGTTGGAGAACAAAGTTGCATGCATGAGAATTGGAGAAGGGTCGTTCCACTTTGATCACGTCTTCTATATGAATCAAAACAGAAAGTGGAGGAGGACGTCGAAAAGTTGGCGAGAGTCGACGTGGAGTGGACACAAGGCCGACAATTTTGTGCTGTTGCCGATCGCTGTCGGAGCGAGAACCGACAGACGTCGTCCTTTTTCCTGTCAACGAGCACCAGTCTGTATACTTCTATTGGGTAACCACTCGCCTACAGCGAAGCGACTCCCGCCTCCGACAGCGCTAGCAAAAGGCTAATGGGCGGGGGTAACACTGCTCAACACGACCTTTGCCGTTCTTTGACGAGTCCAACGTCCGATGGGGCATAGTGCCCACACAAAAGCCACAAATGCCCTGTCAGATGTATGTATTTTCCGACCTCGTCAAAGTGGAGATGGTGCTCTGGACATGAAAATCTGGGGAACATCTTCACTCTGGGGGCCCCATCTTGTGATATCCTGGAGATTCGACATTTCCCTCGTCGTTGACACCATCGAGACCTTGGCGAGAGGAGCGAAAGAGGAGGCGAGTCCGTCCTTTGACAAGACTTGATGCACCGTCCCACGAGTATATGAGGACCTCGTGTCCGTCACCGACGATCTCGACAATCACTTGACACATTGACAGACAGGCTTCGCTCACCTTTCTATCATCCTCTACCATCACCCTCCCCACAATGTCTGCCGACCCCGAAATCCTTCCTTCCAAGATGGCTAGTGACCAGCAGCACTGGGTCGAGTCCTCGGCCGCAGTCGCTGCCGACACGGAACTGGCCAACGATGCCCGTGCGGCGGCCGATGCCGAGCACAAGATGTCCTTGCTCGACGGCATCAAGGCTTACCCGCGGGCCGTCATGTGGTCCGTCATCATATCGACGGCTACCACCATGGATGGTTACGACACGGGTTTCTTGTCCAGTCTTCTGGGTTTGGTATGTACACTCCTTTGCTGATATATCTGCCTTCCTGCTGGTTTGCACGTCGCTAACGCTCCGTCCTCGGTGTTGTAGCCCGCCTTCCGTCAACAGTTTGGCCACCCTCAAGGCGACGACTGGGTCATCTCCCCCTCGTGGCAGTCGGCCATTGGCAACTCCAGCAACATCGGCATCTTTCTGGGTGTCCTGCTCAATGGCTGGCTCACCGACTACCTCGGCCACCGCAAGATCTTGATGGGCTGTTACGTCTTGATTACAGCGTTGATTTTCATTCCCTTCTTCGCCCCCAGTGTCGGGGTCCTTGTGGCTGGTGAAATTCTGTGCGGCCTCGTCTGGGGCCAGTTCAGCATCACGGGTGCCACCTACGCCTCGGAGGTCTGTCCTCTGCCGCTACGGGCGTACCTCACGTCGTACATCAACATTACCTGGATCATTGGCCAGTTTATCGCCGCTCTTGTTTTGAGAGGAGTCGCCTCGATCCCCGACACCAACCAATGGGCCTACCGCATCCCCTTTGCCGTGCAATGGGTCTGGCCCATCCCGCTGTGCATCGGCGCCTACCTGGCGCCCGAGTCGCCGTGGTGGCTTGTGCGGCAGAACCGGCTGGACGAGGCGGAAGATTCTTTGCGACGACTAATCAGCAAGAAGAGCACCTCGCACCAAGTCGACACCCGCCAGACGATTGCCATGATGGTGCACACCAACCAGCTGGAGAAGGCCTATGAAGAGGGCACGTCGTACCTTGACTGCTTCAAGGGTGTCAACTTGAGACGCACAGAAATCGCCTGCATGGCCTGGTGCATCCAAGTCTTTTTCGGTCTCCCCCTTAACGGGTATGACACCTACTTCTTTGAGCAGGCCGGCCTGTCGACCGTCTACGCTTTCGATCTGACCGTTGGCGACCGTCTTATTGCTCTCGTCGGCACCGCCCTGTCTTGGCTAATGCTCACCTACTTTGGCCGCCGCACCATTTACATGATTGGCATCACCTGCAACATTATGCTCTTAATCACGATCGGCGGCGCCGCCTCGGCCCACAACAATGGCGGCGCCTGGGCGCAGTCTATTTTGCTCATGTGCTGGCCGTTTATCACCAGCATGACCGTCGGCTCCGTCGCATTTGCCATTGTCAGTGAAGTCGGCTCCACCCGTCTGCGCGCCAAGACGATTGCCATTGCCCGCAACTCGTGGAATCTGCTCAACATCATCTTTGGCGTCGTCATGCCGTACCTCATCAACCCCGACGCCGCCGGTCTGCAAGGCAAAGCGGCCTTTATCTTTGTCTTTTTAGGCGCTTGGTGTTTGGTGTACGTCTTTTTCCGTCTGCCCGAAACGAAGCACCGCACATACGAGGAGCTTGACATTCTGTTCTTGCGGAATGTCAAGGCGCGCAATTTTAAAAAGACTGCCGTCTCGGCCTACCAGGAAGACATCCACAAGACGGTCGGAAATGGTGTCCAGGAGGTGGATTGAAGAAGGACTACAGTTGGTCGTTTTCGTATTGAGTGGAAATGAATTAATATGAGATTATCTTTGTTGAGGGTGAATAGCAACTATGAAGAACAAGATTACCTAGTTTACTATATTAACCTGGCGTATAATCCATCTGCTCTCTGCCTTTCCGCAATATGTCTTGTGCGTGTTATAACTGCTGTTTACTTTGAGATATTTCGGCAGCCAAAGTAAAAAGGCGATTATGTAACCAACGTCGTTATGCTGTCGATGTACTCTGTATTGTAGCTCCTCGAGCTACGTCCTCGTCTTCAACGTGACCCCTACCTGCACCTCCTGCGAGACTAGCCATAGATAATCTACTGCCGTTCACCTGCTCGTCCCCACCTATCTGGCCTCCCGCCTGCCCGCCGTGCCACTCCTTACTGTTTTATGCAGGAGACTTTATGTCACAACCTAATACCACCTCGGTAAAGTTGCGAGTCATTCACATTTAGTTTTGGCATTTTCGCGATGCACTTAACCGTGCTTCTTGAACTGACTATTGGACTGGTACAATATACACGATAAACACCCATTCGTAGGATTAATTTTTCAAAAATGTTGCTGCGACCGCCCTTTTCTACTTCATTTTCTACTTTTCGCCCTTTTACTAGGCCGTCACGGCCCGGCCTTGCCGGTGCGGCAATCCCATTCATTATCACCCGCAGCTCACAAAAGGCATTATTTTCAGAGACTGCTCGCCACCGCCGCCAACTGCGCCTGATGCCCCTCGGCGGATCCATTACCCAAGGTGTCGGCTCGTCCACTGGCCATGGGTACCGGGCAGAGCTCGTCAAGCTGCTGACGGACAACAACTATGACGTGGAAATGATGGGGACGCGCAGCACGGGGACAGGGGGTACAGAGAATACGGGAAACGAGAACGACGACTGCCGCCACGAAGGCTGGCGTGGGTTTCGGATTGACCAGATTGACAAGAAAGCCAGACGGTGCGTGGAACAGGCACAGCCCAACGTCTTTACCGTCAATGCGGGCTCCAATGATTGCCTGCAGGACTACGAGCTGGACCGTGTCGGTGAGCGGATGGGCCGGTTGGTCGAGTACCTATGGACAGCTTCGCCCGGGTCAACGGTGGTGCTGTCGACACTGGTTGTCAACCGCGACCCGAAAGTGGATACGCGCATTGTCTCGGTGAACCGGGCATTCCGGGAACTGGTCGAGAAGAAGTATGCGGACCAGAAGCGCATCGTCCTCGCCGACATGTATACACCCGAGGGCCCCTCCATTGATGATCTAGGCGACGACGGCACCCACCCACAAGATGCTGGTTATACAAAGATGGCCGGGATATGGTACAGGGCGATCGATGAGGCGACGAGAAAGGGTTTTTTGCGTTATAATCAGAGGTAGGGAAACGGGTGTAGTTCATAAAAAAACAAATCTATCAGATTATAAATGGCACTATTCAAATGATTTAGACAACTACTCGTCTACAACTGGTATCTCAACATGGTGTAGGAGCACCTCTTGAACGTGACCTTCTTGTCGGTCGACAGCTCCGAGCGGACTGGCACGACCTTCTCCTTGTCCTCGAATGTGTTGACATCGCCCGGCTCGCCCGAGACCTCAATCTTCTCGAGACCAGCCTTGAACTCGGCATCAATCGACAGATCGGCCTCAATGTCCTCGAGCTTGGCGTTGACGACGCTGATGGTCAGGACATTGTCCTCGCTGACGACAGCGGCCATGTCCAGGTGCTTGAGGTCCGAGGGCAGCATGTTCTCAAACAAAGCCAGTTGGCCTGTGAGCTCGCCCGTAAAGGACGAGCAGCTGTTGACGTGCGTCGAAACGGACCGGCCGCCTCGCAGGTATTGCGACATGAGGACATACGGCCACCATGTCGTCTGCTTGACCAGGTCGCCCTCCTTGGTACGGATAGGGGCCAGGACATTGACGCTCTGGGCAATGCAGGCAATCTCGACAATATCGGCGTGGCGCACAAAAATGTGCAGCCAGACGGCGACACCCAGCATGTCCGACACGTTATAGACTTCTTCGTGACCCTCGTCACCGGGGTAGTCTTGCGGGTTCCAAACGTTCCACTCGTCAAAGCAAATCTTGACCTGCTTCTTGACCTTCTTGGCATGCCGGGCTTTGTCAATCATGGCCTGTGTCCAGACAATACAGGTCTCGGCGATGCGCGGCGCAAACACGGCCTGTTCGTGTGTCTTTTGGTCGCTGTACAAGTGGATGGAGTGGAAGTCGACCCACTCGACGCACTGCTGCAGGACATACTCGTCCCAGTCGTTGTAGCCGTGCTGGCCGCACAGCACGAGCTTGACAGAGGGATCAAGGAAGCGGATGGCCTTGGCCCACTGGATGGCTTGCGCAGCGTACACTTCTTTGCTGATCTGGGCCACCTGCCAGTCGCCGTACACCTCGTTGCCCAGGCACCAGTACTTGATGTTGTGCGGCTTCTCGACGCCGTGGCTTCGCCGCAAGTTGGCATAGTACGAGTCGGCGTCGCTGTTGCAGTACTCGATCCACGCCAAGGCTTCGCGCAGGTCACCCGTGCCCATGTTCAAGCAGAAAAATGGCTCGACATCGGTCACGCGGCACCACGCGACAAACTCGTTGGTGCCAAACGTGTTGGGCTCGGTGTTGTGCCAGGCGAGGTCCAGGCGAGGCTTTCTCTCGTTCATCGGTCCAACGCCATCCCGCCAGTTGAAGTTGGCGCAGTAGTTGCCGCCCGGGTAGCGGACGAGTGGCGGCTTGAGTTCGCGGAACGTGTCGACGACGTCTTTGCGGAAGCCTTCGACGCACTCGTCGGACGTAGAAACTTCAGGGTGAGAGGCCGGGACAAGTCCTCCATAAACACATCGTCCCATGTGCTCGACAAAACCCGAAAAGATCTTGCGGTCGACGGGCGCGATCGTGTGCTTGGTGGTGATGCTCAGGGAGGCCATGGTCAAATCGTGGGGTGGTTGACAATGTACGGGAGGTGTTGCTGGGGATGTTGGGCTTCGTGAGAAAGAAAGAAAAGAAAAGTTTCCAGTTTACATGTGTACAACTTAAATATGGTCATGCTGTCCTCGCCGCCTCCTTCCGTTTTCGGCCCTTGCACCGCCAGCTCTTCTTCTTTTCTTTCCTCCTCTCCAAAAACATGCTGCGTCGCGCCTTCTCTGCCGGACCAGATGGAGCAGCTCTCCGCAGCATTGCTGTGGTTCTCCGCATTTTATGTGCACCTTCTTGCACTTCCCGCGCAGCTCCTGCCAATGATTGCCATCTTTTTAATCTTTTCAGTGGAGCAGGCCCGACCGACGCTCCCCGACGTGGAAGTAGCCCGACATGGTAGCTTCGGTTTCGCCAGTCCGTCCTCAAATGGATCCAATGCGGCGCCGTCGTACCGCCGCCTGCTACTTCTCTGCTGCAAGATTCCCTCTGTTTCCCGCGTTTTAGTGGAGACGGCGCACTGGTCGTCGGGGGATGGCGGTGTTTCTTTTTGTCTGCTTTTGGGAGACTACTTTTTTGGCAGATGAACAGACTAAAAGAACAGGGACTTGACAGATGACGCAGGATGACGGTCTTTTTTTTTTTTGAAAAGAATCTTTGGATAACGAGTTCCCCGCTCAGGAACGACTCTGCCAGGGAGGGGAATGAAAGAGAAGAGAGGTAAGTGAGGAAAGAAAAGAAGAAAGAAGAGAAGGGGCGCCCCACTTCTCCCCACGGAGTGAGCAGTAGCGAAAGATAGCACCAAAACCACCAAAACACCAAAACACCAAAAGCACCAGCCGACCCATATTCGGAGAGAGAAGAAACGAGCAAAGAAACGAGAACTAACAAAAAAACTTGAAAAGTTGGCGGAAGACGAGCCCAAGCAGCGGATGCCGCTTAAGTGCGTCGAAATGCGACAGAACCAACCCAAGACCGCGGTCAACCACGCGCTCGACAACGTGGCATTGGATGCGCACTCAGTACTTTTCGAAGCTCTTTGAAGCTACTTGAAGCCAACCTTTTCCATTCTCGTCGAGCAAATGCATGATTCGCGATGATGTGCTCGAGATTGACAGGGACTCGACAGGGACTCGACATGGGCAGACTCTCCTCTCTGTCAGTCTGTCGAAGCGAGATCCGATGCCCTGGTCGACGAGCGTGTCTCAACATGGCTTTGACAAGTAAGCTGACATGAATGACATGGGCATCCCAAGTGACAGGCTGGCAAGGTAACAAAGAACGACACAGCCCCGACTGCAAGACGACATCAACACTGGACGTGTCGTGATGATGGTGGAAGTGAGAAGAAAGCTGTCTTGACAAGATGTATATCTTGTGCTCGTTGGACCATTGTCCAGATGAAATCAAAGATGTTTGGCCGACACACTCTCTCGAGAGTTGATTGATTACCACTTTCTCCCTCTCTCTCTTTCCCCTCCTCACCATGGTCAACTTGCAGACCTTTGCCCTCGGGGCATTGTCGCTATACTTCACCTTTTCTTCCGCTTCCGCCGACAGCACCGGCTCGTACCTCTGGGACCCGCCCGTCGACAACGAAGCCAACGTCTATGCGCGCATCATTGAGCTCAGGAATGCCGGTGCACAGAACGGCAGATTGTTGGCGACATGGGAGCATTGGTACACCACCGGCCCGGACAGCGCCATCGGCAACGGCACGGCCGGCAGTTTTATCGTTCGATCGAGCGACGATGGCGGCGACTCGTGGTCGACTTTGGCAACAGTGGAAGACACTGTTTCGGGCGGTGGCCACCCCTACGCCCTCTTTTGGCAGCCCTTTTTCTTCGAGTACCCCGTCCACGTCGGCGACTACCCGGCCGGAACGCTCTTGCTGGTCGGCAACCTCGTCCCGCAGAACAAGTCCGTGACGGAATTCTACACGTGGCGTTCCACCGACCACGGCGCGACATGGACCATGATTAGCGACACGCCCTGGCAGACGGGCGGTCCTCCCGGTAGCGGCATCTGGGAGCCGTTTTTGTATCTGGACGCTTCTGGAAAACTGGTGGCCGTCTTCTCCGACGAGCGCAACTACACGACGCACAGCCAGATGCTGGTGCATGTTGTGTCGGACGACGGCGGCGACACCTGGGGCGATGTCGTTTTGGACGTGGCCAGCGATGCCCAGACCGACCGCCCAGGCATGGCTACCGTCGCACTGATGGACAATGGCGAGTACGCCATGAGCTACGAGGTCTGTGGCCGGCCGAGCTGCCCTGTACATGTCAAGACGTCCAAAGATGGTGTGACGTGGGGCGATGGAGCGAGCGACGTCGGCACGGCCGTTGTCACGGAAGACACGCTGTATGCCGGCTCCAGCCCGTACACGGCCTGGGACCCGGCGACGAACCAGCTGGTCCTCGCCTGCCATGCCGTCTGGGACGTGGCCACCGATACCCAAGCGCCCGAGTCACGGAGAGCCGTGTTTACCAATGACAACTACGGCCAGGGCGTGTGGTCCTGGTCACCCGCACCCTGGGCCGTCAGCAATGCTTCGGCGGCATGCAACTCCAACTACAGTCCCAACCTCCTCCCTCTGTCCAACAACAGCATCCGCTACACGGCACCCACCAGTGAGGGTACCACTGGCCTCTGCTCTGAGAAGACGGGCATCGCCCCCGTCGGTGTCCTCCCGTACAGCAGCGACTTTGCCGCCAACGGACAACAAGGATGGTTCAACCTGGGTGGAAACTGGACTGTCGACGATGACGAGTACTCTGTAGGCAGTGTCGGCAACATTGACGCTCGTGCTGTGACGGGCTCGTCGGGTTGGACCGACTACACCGTCGAGGCAGACGCCATGATTGTGGGCAGCAGCGGCGTTGTCGGACTCAATGCCCGTGTGTCTGCCCCCTTCAATGGCCTCAACGCTTTCAAGGGCTACACGGCCGCCATCAACAGCTTTACGGGCAATCTGACTGTGTCGCGGGAGGCGCATGCCATGGTGGTGTTGGCAACTGCTGCGCACCCGGGCGGCATAGTCGGCAACACCTGGTACCATTTGTCGTTGAAAGTTAGTGGCTACGACCTGACGGCGACTGTCACCTCTGCTACAGGGACCTCGTCCACGACAGTCAAGGCAGTGGACAACACTTTCCCACGGGGCATGGCAGGCCTGTTGGCCAACGACGGTGCGGGCAGCTTCAAGAATGTCAAGATTGCAAAGTAGTAGAGTGCTGTAACATCTCTCAGATAGTTACTGTAGTCACCGAAGAAGAAGAAAAGCAAAGTTTAATTTGAAGATTTGATTTTGATTTGATTCCTTAAGGGGATGTGAACTCGAGGATGGATTTGACCATGACTTGTACCGGAACGCCGCCCATCCTCCGCAGAGTACATGAAGTCCTGAGACAAATGAAAAGAAATAAAACAGGAGAAAGTAGAATTTTAGGAAAGACACATGAGAAAAGAGTGAGAAAGAAGGGGAAGAGAAATGACCACATCAGCACTGCCAACCAGTCAGAAGCGCGGCACTTTTCACGAGAAGAGGCGTGCTAAAGAAGTGAAGTCGTGATCGTGAGGTCGTGAACGTGTCGTTTGTTGTGATTGTCGTGTGGTCGTACGGCGTCGAGTCTGCTCCAGGCAGGAGAAGTACGCGAAGAAAGAAAGAAAGAAAAAAATAAGAAACAACAAAACCAGTTCTCGAGCCCCGTCCCCTCTCGCGGTCAAATCCACCTCATCAAGTCCTCCTCGTAGCCCGTTCGCAAGCCAAACATTTCACAAGACCCCGTGATCAGACCTCACACTCCAACAAGAGACCACTCAGCTGATTCTCAGCGCGTTGTTTGTGTTGTGCTGCCGTGCGTGTCATGTTTCTGGTGGGAGAAAGGTTGAGTGTGTTAGGTGGCCGCCTAGCAGCGGCTGGAGGTCGCTTTGCCACAGGTTGGGCCGAACGCGCTGTTGGCGAAGCAGAGGACACCGGTGGCATCGGACATCCATGTGTCTAGAGAGAGAGAGGGAAGTCAGTAGGTGAACGAAATGTGACAAAGAGCTGAAGACGAGCAAAGACTGATGTGAAAACTTACCCAGATCCAAGGTGGGCACGGTGCCAGTGCCGCAAACGCACTTGAGCTTGCCGCTAGTGACTGAGCAGGCTGAGCAGGGGCCTTTGGTGGCGAAGTCGCCGCTGTGAAAAGAAGCAGATGTTAGAGATGCACAGAAGATGATGAGAAGCGACCGGAGCAAAGGTGAGGTGAAACTTACTCCTGCTGGTACACGAGGAACGGCACAGCGTATTCGAGGACCTGGTTCAGGTCGAACTCGGCCCACTCGTAGTTCTGGTCGTTCGGGTTGCCGTTAGCGCCGCCGGAGACGAGGCACTCTGTGACCAGAATGTTTGGGGTGGCAGCGCCGATGCACGCATTGCGGCAAGACTGGGTCCAGCCAGCGGACGCCGAGCCAGCAAAAAGGAGGCTGGCAAGGGCCGCGATGATGATGGAGGCGAACGAAGGCATGGTGCTGAGAGGGTTCGCGGTGTTGGAGAGAAAGAAGAGTCGTGGGAGAGGTGTCGAAGAAGCTTTAAGGAGTAGTGAATAAGAAGAGAAGTGTTGTGAGCAATGTGGGAGACTGCTGGAGTCTGCTTGGAGAGAAATTGGTGGCAGAAAAGGTAAAGAAGAGGTTGAATGAGAGTAAAGAAGTGAAGAGGCCAGGGCCAGAAGACATAAAAGAAAATGTGAAGAGATTTGAAAAATGGTCTTGAAGATCGAGGCTAAAGAAAAAGGAAGAGAAGAAGAGAGGGAGTAAAAGATCTCGAGCAGGGGGAGAGGGCCTCTTTTTATACTGATTTCTGGAGGTCTCTGGAGGTCGGGCGGTGAATCATGAGCAGGTAAATTTTTTGCACGCTCGCACGAGCCATGGCCATGAAGTGGCAGAGAAGAATTAAAAAAGAAGCTGTCGAGGTTATTGTGGAAAGTAGTAGAAGCTGTTTATTGTTAGATGAGGAAGGAACGATGTGGTTGTCGACGTGACAAGAAAGGAGCGATGGGCGGTGGTTACGCGGACAGGAGGATGAGGATGAGGTGATGGTGAGTTGGTTAGTGGGTCACAGTGGGAGTCAGTTGGAAAGAACTTGCAGGACAATGAGAAAGTGACAGGGAAGTCAATTGAATTATTTAGGGGGTCGTTGGATTTTTACTGAGAAAAGGAATGCGTTGACAACAATATTTGGTGATATTGTTGTCCCATCACGAGGCTGCATTGACAAGGCTGCGTTGTGGGCCACAAGTGACAGGGGTGCGTGAGTAGCTTGGATTGATCGTGCTTGGATCTGTGGGGAGCGCGGCAGTGGTACAAACATACAAATTCCCTGTCACGGACTTATGCACGTCGTTTATGGGGGTGTGCTGTACAGGAGCTGGTCACAGAGTGGTGAATTGTTTGTTTACGGTGTCAGGGGCGGTGCACTGAAGGGTATTAGTGAAGCAGCCTTAGGACATGTAGAGACAAGAGAATGGCCATTGGCATGCCTGAAAATGAATTTGTTGACTGGTGACGTTCTAGAATAACGCCGAAAATAAAAGTAGAAATGGCTGTGCACATTCTGCGCGATTCGGCAATGTCTTCCTTTTCTTTTCTTTTTCTTTATTTCAAAAGAGAAAAACAAGTAGCGGGACTAGTAAAAATACAGGGTATTGAAAGCATAGCTGTTTGGGTATTGCAGACTGAACACCCTCCTCTCTCTCATGGCCGCATGAGACAAATCCTCTTCCACCGCATAAAGCAAAACATGAAGACAGAAAAGAACATCTTTCCCGCTTTGTGTACCTTGGTATTAGTTAATTACCACATTGCTCATGATCCTTATTCTTGCCATCTTTAGAGCCTGCTCGAACATTGATTAGCAGAAATCGCGATAGCAAGCCCTCCACATCCGTGCTGCCATTCGGATGTAGCCCGTGGCAGCCAAGGACGAGGTTGGCATCCTCCAATGCGCTGTAGATCGCTGTACCAAATCCACTCATTTGAAGAATATGGCTTATGGTGAGGTGCACTCTAAGGAAGTCAGGATCGGGCAAGGGGATGTTGTCGTCGGAGCAGGTAAACTGGACCACTGGTGATGCGCTTTTGGAGGGATGGAGCAGAATGCGCCCATCGGTGACCTTGATCAGTCTGTAGTGGTTTGGGAATTGGTCTTGGGGCTCAAAAGCGACATGGTAGCTGCCAAAGAGCCCGTGCAGTGCCGATTCCAAGCAGAAGGCATTGCCACGCTGGTTGATGCTTCTAGCATCAATCTTGTCTCTGGTCTGGGGGAAGTATCTGTGGATACAAAACCAGATGATGGACTTGTTTCTGGTCTGAACTACGTCGTTCTCGTCGAAGGCTCCCAGCGCAAAAGGGATCACATGCGCACATTCGATGAGGCCTAAACTTTGATCAGGGGTTGGGTTGGCTTTTCCATTCGTTGAACTGCTAATATCCCATACGCCAGTGTACACACACTGATACCCATCCCGGCGAAGACAATCATTGCGTAACTTGACTTGTTCGGCACGGGTCGACGACTCAATGCTGGACATTGCCAGATCAATGGCGGCAGCTGCATCAGTAGAAGGAGGTGTTGTCAATGGTGCCGGCGAGTGCCCACCTGCCAGCGCAACTGAACAAAGGCATGTCAGTATGTGAATGAAAACGAGTGGGAAATTTGAAAATGCAAGCAAAAAAGCATATCTTACATGGCTTTAATAGTGCATCGAGAAGGTGATTCGCCAGGAACGCGAGCTGCTTATCATCGTCGCAAACCAAGATATCCGCAACCAGGTTGACTTTGCCTTCATGGGGCAAGTGGTTGAGGAATGCGGTTAAAATTTTCCATGCCCTATAATGCCCTGTCCGAAAACGGCCAAGGCGAACATCAGCCTCGAGGGATGCGATCCTAGTATCAGAGAGCGTAGGTAACAAAAGATAGTGAGGCTGACGGGTGTTCTGATAACGGTGTCAGGTGGCGGATAGCGTTCCATGACATTGTGGAGATGTCACCAGGCGGCTGAACACTAATAGACAAGGGTGGATGATTGGAAGGGACTGAGAAATGACGGCTGGGGAAAAACAGACAAGCAGACGCACAAGAAATGTGCATACGGTGTGGAGGAAGCACGGAGTCGTGGTAGTTGGTGGGGGTTGTTTCCAAATTTCGTTGTCATAAGGTTTAATTAATCCACTATGATCTCGAGATCAGTCGTACATTTTAATTCCTAATTAATCCATTTCCCAATTAATCGTTCCTTGTCTTATATTCTAAAAGTAACTGGCTTTCAGCCACACTTACGCTGTTCGCCCTACGCTAGTCGCACTATTAATCCTCCGTTCCCGTTGAGGGGTCGGCTACGTGAGGCCCGTGGGGTCCATGTCCGTAACACTTAACTAGGGGAGAGCGGATGGGATCCCGTGTTCTCTAGTATCCGTGGCCGTACGTAGAAGACCACGGTGATAGGGAAGCTTTTATGGGTGGTCGAAGTGAATGGAGCGGTCTGGAAAGAAAATGCAGTGTGTTTTAATAATTCTAAACTATGCTGTGTAGATGTCGCGTAAATATCATAAATATCGTCTCCTCATGGGCACCTAGTGCCATTATGTCGTTGTCCCTTCTCTTGAGTGTCTCATTCACATTTCTATATGTCGTTTCCTGCATTCCTATCCATCCCTTCTTGTGCGTACTCACACCTCCGTGTCGTTAGTCGGCACGGCCGTGTAGACGAGCGGCTGCCGTTCGGCCTCCCTCCAGCTTGCCCGCCGTGTCTTTTGCTTTCCGGCTCTAATTCTCCTCTTGATCAGTTTAGTGGCCTCTTCTCTCCGCCGGTCACGCCATAGCAGAATCTGGATGGCCACTGTCACGATGACCATCAATATCTGGAGAGTAATGGACCACGTATACCCACGACGCGCCGCTGGGAAGTCGGTGGTGCGCCACACGAAATTGGGCGCAACAGCCTGCAGGACATAGGCCAAGTCGTTGGCGACGGCAACTACGAGAGCACGCTTCTCGGTATCGGCTGAGCAAATTTCATTGATCCAGATGAGGATGAGCGGGCCAGCACCGCCGCCAATCTCACTGAACCAGTAGACGACTTTGCGAGCATGGATGTCCTCGTACAAGGGCATTCTGAGAAACGTAATGGCGAAGCCGAGATGGATAGCCGCGCCCAAGTAGATGAATGGCCAGCGGCGGGCGGAGCCGTGCAGAGCATCCGAGAGCCAGCCCCAGACGAGGGACATGGCGATGAGGATGCCGGTGCAGAGAAGGGGAACTGCCAGCGGTTAGGAGTGACTTATAAGAAGAAGAAGAGCGGGGGAGACGTACGGTTATTGATCTGGCTGGTTGTAAAAGAGACACCTGGCACTGGTGGCGGATCCGCATTGAAACTCTTGAGCCAGTAGCCCATGGCGTTTTGGTAGCTGCCGTTGTTCCACAGGATGTAGAGTAGGGGCAACAGATATGTGTGCCAACTCCGCAAGATGCGGTGCACTTTTTCACGGGTCCATGGCTGCTTTTCGGCCCGGCCAATCGCCTTCATACGATCCACTGATAGCTGGCGTTCGTCTTCAGAGAGCCACCAGGTGCGGTCGCCGCTCTGGGGCAGATTGGGGAAGAAGATGTAGCCGAGGAGGGCCAAAGGTAAAGTGATGAAGCCTAATAGTCAGCATGCGTAGTAATAAGGTCAGTTTAGAGAAGGGCATGACTTACCATCCACTACGAACAGCCACCGCCAACCAGAGAGTCCGTGTACGCCGTGCAACCGCTCGTAAGCAGCGGCCTGGAGAAAACCACTAAATAGTCGGCCCACTGACCCGGACAGCCAGAACAGCATCGCCCGCTTGCCGAGTTCTTGTGGTGTGTAGATGGAGCCCAACAAGTAGTGGATGCCCGGGTAGAAGCCGCTCTCAAACAGGCCGACGATGAATCTCAACAGGTACAAGGCATGAGGTGACTGCACCGTCGCTGCACACACCGTCGCCAGTCCCCAGCCGACCTCGAGGGACGGGATGACCCAACGCGGACTGACGCGGGTAATCAACAGTGTGGCCGGGATCTGGCCGAGGACATAGCCGGCCGTCCACAGCGATGTGCTCGTCACAAGCTCGTTGCCGTCCATGTGGAGTTCTTCCTTCATGCCACTCAAAAAGGCGTTATACACATTTGTCTGGTCCAATGTCTTCAAGAAGTAGCCGATGGAGGCAAACGTCAAGACGACGGCGTCGACTTTGTGTAGGAGACGACGTTCAGCCGGCGGTCGGTCCCAGGCGTCCCAGATGTAGCTGCGCCATGTCTTGCGTGATGTTGGCGGTGTGTTGTGATGCTGTTTGCTATCGTCGTCCAGATCGAGGTCGACATCGACAGTCGAGTTGCTTCGACTGCTGCTGCTCTCGCCGCCGTCGTTGAGCAATCGCTCTGTGTCGAGTTCGCTCTCTCGTTGGTAGTCTCTCATCTTGGGCATCGGTTGAAGGCAGATACCGGACGAGTTGTCGTGTCTGCCGTCTCGTCTGTCGTTCTCGTATTGTTCGTCCAACTCTTCCAGTTCATCCAGTTCTCTCCGAGTGTCGAAAACGTTTTCAGCCATTGTAAATAGCCATCTGGGCTCCAGCCATGCTCATAGTGATGTCGTTATTCGTGCTCCTGCGCCTTGCGCCCTTGTTCGTGCTTATTCATTACAAACCAGCACTCGCTTCGCGGACACCGGCACAGTCTGCTTGCATACCATAGGCAGACATGCCTATTAATTGACCGCTGTCCCATGTTGGCAGTTATTTTGAGCGCTATTTTTGTGCGCTGTTTTGCTGTGCTATTTGCTGTGTTTTTGCTCGCCATCAGGCAGGTGCCCCCCTGACGCAGATGTTGCCATCCGTCATCGCGGTTGCGTTAGCCGCTAGCACACCATTTGGCAGGTGTTGAGTGGAAGGTCAGGGAAGGCGCGACACAGATTCGCGGGGAAGAAGGAAGGAGCGACTCGACAACTCGACACATGCATATTGAAGATTTGCACATAAGAGAACGACGCAACAAAAGAAGATCTACGATGCACCAGCAACAACACCGGATGGCGTCGGATTTGTCATTTCCTTTGGCTGTCTCGACCGCCCATTGTAAGTGCCGGCCGTGCTAGTGATGTAATTGGGTGACTTTTGTGTGTGTATCCAGATAGGCGGTAGAGAGAGCAGAGACCTACTACTTCCACTATATCCCCACTAATCTTAGCGCACCTTCCCCAGGTTTGGTCAGACCGTGGATTTGACCCGATTCACGTAAAAAGGTCAAAAAAGTCGACAAAAAGCTTCCCGAGCTTTCCGAAGACCTTGTCGGTCAACAGTCATTGACCAGCTTTCTGTCCTTCTACAAAACCCAGGACACCCGCAGTTTTCCTTGCTGATCGCCACTCTTTTCTTTCTCTTCATCCTTCTCTTCTTCATCTGCTGGCCCTCCGCCACGATACCTGGCCAAAACGCGTCACCTTGCGATGAATTTCTTGAAATATCCCCGACGACAAACCTTGAGGATCAACACTTTATCCACTTCCATTCCCACTCCCAGTCCACTTCCCGCTCTTTTATCACCGAAGAATCTACGATGACGATCGGATCAACAGAGCGTCGTATGTCCGTACGCGCGTTCGAGTACTTACTACAACCCATAACAACCCGTACAACAACCCGTACAACAACTCATTAGATTGTGAGAATCATGCCGTCCCAAGTCCACGAAATCAACCGCAGTGGACCTCTCCGTATGCCAACATTGACGCGACTGGTTATCTCCTGATGACCTTTCAGGCTGAATTGGATTAAATCCGTCCAATCCCGTCCAAAGCCGCGCGCATACCGAGGATGCTATGGCGATGCAACGATGGAGCTCTGCAAGAAGTCTTGCAGAATGCGAGACCGAGGGCGGGCAAGTTGCTTACCAAAAAAATGATTTAAAAGAGCACGACCGTCACGATGATTTCGACATGAGAAACAACTTCGGTCATCGGCATCGCCAATACTCATCATGCCTTCCACCACTCTCCTCACCGGCCTGTGCATCGGCCAATTGGCCACTGGTGCTTTGGCCTCCCTCGCCGGCCAAGTCCTCCTGACAGCCAACGGTCCCGTCCAGGGCGTGCCCGCCTTCAACAGCTCGCCGCAAGCCGTCGGCACTTACAACAACGTCACCCTCGCCAACCTCGCCAACTGGCAAGACGTCGCCGTCTGGAAGGGCATTCCCTATGCTGCCTCGACCGCCGGCAACAACCGCTGGCGTCCGCCGCAGAACCGCACCTCCTGGAACACCACGCTTAAGGCCAGCAGCTTCGGAGCTGGCTGCCCAACATCGCCCGGCGAGAGTGCCACCACTAGCGAAGACTGCCTTAATCTCAACATTTGGTCTGTCGCCAACTCGAGTTCCGACAAACTGCCCGTCATTTTCTGGACCCACCCCGCTGGCGGATCAGGCGCTGATGCCCTCTTTGACGGCGGTGGTATGGCCGCGCAAGGAGTTGTCTTTGTCAACTACAACCACCGCGACGGAGCCTTTGGATGGCTGGCTCTGCCCGAGTTGGCTGAAGAAATGCTGGCCGAGAATGGCGTGAACTCGTCTGGCAACTGGGGTATGCTAGACCAATACGCCGCCCTGCGCTGGGTGCATGCCAACATTGCCATCTTTGGCGGCGATCCTGACAGAATCACCGTCGTCGGACAGTCGGCCGGCTCGGCAGCCGTCTACCACGCCGTCAATGCACCCCACAGCCTGGTGCCCGAAGGAACGATTGCAGGCGCCATTGCCGAGAGCGGTATCCGCGACCCGCGCGACCCCTTGGCTGCCAGTCTCGCCGAGAGCTACAACAACATGACCTACTCTCTCCAACTGGGCCAGTCCTTTTTGCAACAGAACAATGCCACGACTGTCGCCGAACTCCGCAAGATCCCGCTCGCTTCGCTCACCGACACGTCCTCGTCGCCCGGCTCTGGTGGCGGCTTCCGACCGACACTCGACTACTACGCCATGCCCGATACGTATGCCAATCTGCTGGCCAAGGCTCCGTCCCACGCCGTCCCTTTGATGACGGGCAACACTCGCGACGAGTCTGGCGCTGTCTTTGGTCTCAACTTGACCCTCTCCGAGTACGAAGCCGACATGCTCGCCCAGTACGGCAGCTACAATTTGTCCACCAAGGCTCTGGCGGCCTACCCCGCCAGCAACGACACCCAAGCCGCCGCTGCGTACAATGCGCACTGGTCCGACACTTCCAAAGTCTCATCGTGGGGTTTTGCTGCGGGTTGGCGCAAGACGACCGCCGCGCCCATCTACACCTATTTCTGGGACCATGCGCCGCCTGGTCAGGACCAGGGTGCCCACCACATGTCGGAAATCAACTACGTGTTCAACAACCTGTACAAGACGGACCTGCCGTGGCAGCCGACGGACGCATTTATTGCACAGAGAATGTCGGCCTACTGGGCCAACTTTGCACGGACGGGCGATCCCTCAGGCGGAGCGAACAGCAGCACACTTCCTACGTGGGTGCCCACCACCAACGCCACCGTTGTCATGCACGTCGGCGACGGCTGGGGCAACATTCCGATTGCCGACCAAGCACAGATTCAGTTGATCACCGACTACTTTGAGCAGCAGACTCCGTTCTAGAGAAAAAAAAGAGGAGGAGAGGAGAGCAGAATAGGCATAATAAAAGTTTATTGTCTATTCAAATGTGTGTCTATGAAATTACAGTGATGTTTGTCGAGAGCGGACGACAGTCGTTCGGCAAAGTGATGACCGGAGCCTTGTCGACATCAGTGGCCGCACTGAAGCTGTACGTCGGGTTGAACGCCAAGATCTGACCGACAGTCGTGTTGAAAGAGGCAGCTAGGTCGACATATGTGCCATACACGAAACGGTAGGGCTGGACCTGGCAGGCAGACGGACTGCACTGTGGGATTTTAAGGCCGCGGCCGACTTGCAAAGGGGTATCGACAGAGACGGAAGACGACGACGATGCTCCCGGTGGAGGCGGCCCAGTCGAGTTGCCCAATGCACTGACGTCCAAGTTCAACTTCTTCGCCACCTTTGCGAGAGTATCCCCCGCCACGACCGTGTACACATGTGGCCCGCCATAGATGCAGGGAAGTGTCGACGTCGGCTCTTTTAGGAGGCAGGATGTGTCGTTGACGATGGAGTCATTTGCCGGGACGAGCATCTCCATGCCCACTCTCGGCATCAACTCGACATCTGCCATGCGGTTGGCACGGGCAAGAGCGCAGACGCCACGACCGACAGACACAGAAATGGACGCGAGGGTGTCGTTGGCTTGTATGGTGTAGGTGCCCAAATAGGTGAGCCCGGGTGGTGGAGTTGTTGTGGACTGGGCGGCGACCAGACCGACGGACGAAAGGGGGAGGAGAAGGAGCTTCATCGTGGCGGCTTGACTTGTTGGTTTGCATTTTCTAACCTAACATGAAAGGCACGTCGTCTATTTATGTCTTCAAGGGACACTCGCTCTCTATGATCTATTTACAGATTCCATCAATGGATAAATGCAGTCGTCGTCGACAACTCGTCACCACAGTTTATCACCGATATCAACGAAAGCCCGACCCGTCCCCGACCCGTGTCAATTTATCAATCTATCAATCTATCAATCCATCAATCCATCAAATCCACTAGATAAATCCGTATATACACCCTTATTTCTTACTTCTCTTCCCTCCGTCGTCTACTCTTCACCCTCGCACACTTGGTACACTTGGACATTCGACACTTGCAGCACAGCCTCCGACCCGGCCACCACCGTGAACCCGACCGTCGTCGATGTAGACGTGGCAACAAACGTGCCCGTATACGACTGCGGCGTGGCCTGCACCACACTCAGGAATGGCGGCGGACCGTTGACATGTACCGAAAAGTAGCTGTTGCTGCTGTCAAACTCGGGCGCAAAGTAGCTAAATGACAGCGTGTAGGTGGTGCCGACGACAGTCACCAACGACGACTGCGACAGACTGCCTGTGCCGTCGGCGTCGACGTCGAACTGGGCTTCGGTCGCATAGTAGCCCGGCCCGGATAGGTATCCGACATTCGTGGAGCTGGTCCAACCGGCCAGACTGCCAGCCGAAAAGTCGCCGTTGACGACGAGGTTGTTGGGATTGCAGCTCGGAGAGGGGGACGCCGACGACGAGGAAGACGGAGTGGACGACACCGACGACGGCTTCGATGGCCGGCAGTTGGCGGCTGCGACGGGAGCAGAAAAGGTCAGCGCGAGGCCCAAAAGGCTGGCCAACTGGGTGAGCTTCATTGCGACGAGGGGAGTCGGAAGAGGATGATGCTGATAGGAGAACGTCGTCAATGTTGATGTCAAGTGCCAAGAGAAAAGAGATAGACGGCCCCAGACGCCTTTGACGCCCCTTTTCACTTTTCCATCTTTTCTGTCCACTTTTCTTCTATTTCCCATCTTACCGTACCCTCTTCATTTTTTGTCCCTTTTGGGCGAAACGAGCCTATCGTGGCTTTTTCGTTGGCGTTATTGGATTATTGGAAGATCTTGGCGTTGGCTAACCCCAAAACGACGAGACTCCCAAAAGCTACCACGAAGTACGTCACCGCCCAAAGTAAGCTACTCGGAGCTGTTCAAAAATGAGGCGTCGTCCGGCGTGCTCTAAAAAGCTGTCAGCACTCAGCCAATGTGTTGAAATTGTGAAAAGCACAAAGTGCTGCAGACCATATTGAGTGTATCGCAAGTTATGTGACACATGATTTCAACAAGGCTGACCACACTCTACGACAAAGCCGTCTCCCGTATGGAACTGAGGTAATTGATCCATCGTTCCGGTCTTACTTTGAGTCGAAGTCGGTGAAACGACAAATCAACGAAAGATAGACAGCCAGTCACCAATAAGAATATATCAATAATTGCTGCCTGGATGTTGACAATCGTTGTTCAACTTCGGGATCGTATTCATATCGTCCGTGTGGTGGTACGCCGGAGGCATAAAAGGCGACAAGACTCCGAGAGACTTCGGGGCAGGCAATCGAGCTGACTGCACATATAAAAACGTATCTACCCTTTCCGAAAAACAGTCAAGCAATCCTCCAAATCCTCAATATTCATCATCTCCATCTCCTCTGCGGCACAGCATGCCACTGGGTTGGGTATGTCTCTTTCAGTGCATTTCCCCGGGAAAGCAGACGATGTTCGTTTACCCAGATACCCAAACCCAGAGGCGATCCATCACAATACCCGGTTGTCGAGTGCGCCGCGTCGCCATCATCCCCTCCTTCTCCTCACATGGTCCGTTCACTTTCCGTTGGTTCGTGCACCATTATGTTTGAATGTCTTTATTATGCCATTTGTGTATTATGCCCAAGATTACCTAAAAAAAAGAAGAAGATACAACAGAATATCCAAAAAAAACTATTATCGAGAAAGGAATAAACCAAGAAGGGGAAAAGGTATGCAAAAAAATCGCAAGAAAATGCTAATCACTCCAGGTCGTAATATAATGTTGTCCTCGGCTTCGCCTCGCAAAGTGCCTCGGACTCATACAATCTTACTCAACTTCAACAGACCGCCCTCTGCAGACGACGACGACGACCGCGACCCGCGCGCACACCCGTAGCACCACGTCAGCAGACGGTTGACCACAAACAGACCGGCAATCAGGCCAATGGCGCCCATGCCGAACCATGTCCAGGGCCGCGTGCCGATCCACATGAGCGCCTTGGCGTCGCCCTGGTGCCAGGTGCCGCTTTCGAGATCGGTGATAAAGGGTGCCAGCTCGGTTGCATTGATGACGCCAATGGTGCGGGCGTGCATGGCGTAGGGAGGGGTCTGGAGGTAGTCTTTGACGACCATGGTCAGGAACATGGGACCGGCGGAAATCATAATGACGGCGTACGGCTGCCATTTGGCCCAGAAGTGGGTGATTTTGTTGTAGAGCGGGAGCTGGGCGATGGCGGACTCGTAGGCCGGGTGGCGGGCGGAGGCAATCATGAAGTCGTTGGTGATGCCGGTGGGGAGCGTCGACTTGAAGAGGGCACGGTGCATGGCGCCCTCGCTGGTGTCTTCGGGAGTGGCCTCGATGCGCTCCAGGGGGAAACTGCTGTTGCACCAGGTGTCCATGTCCAGGTAGATGCCGCCGTAGTGGTAGAGGACAAAGTAGCGAATGGCGTCGGCGCGCTGAATGGGGAAGACGTAGTTGTCCCAAACGTTGATGAACCAGGGGTACTCCTCGGCAAGGAAGTCGCGAGCCGAAGCGTCGGTCCAGAGCTGGGCGAGTTAGCAAAGAAATATCAGGTGCTGGGAGGCAATCATTTGGTTTCATGGGGGTGCTCACCTTGTACTCAAAGTCCTTGTAAGCCTGCTTGCAGGACGCCTGCGACTCCCGCCACTTCTCGGGGATCTTCTCGGTGGCCGTAGTCTGGTGCAGAATCCGGGGAATGGCGTTGCGCTTGCCGGCAGGGGGAGGCGGGGGAGGGGGCGGCAGCGGGATACCGAGGGCGTGCTTGGTGGCCGGGACAGTGACACCAGCAGGGTCCCAAGCGTCGACGCTCGAGGGGCCGGACAGAACGACACGGGGCCCAAAGAACTCCTCGTTGCGGCGGAGAAGAGTAATCAGAGGCTCAAAGGCGACGAGCAGCACAATGACGATAAACAGGTCGATGAGCAGCAGAGTCGTGGTGCCCCTCCGCAGACGGCGCACAATCATGCCGAGGACATTGCGGTGGGGTTGTGATGGCGAGTCGGGCCAGACGGCGGTGTGTGAAGAGGAGGAAGTATGAGAAGTAGAAGACGAAAGAGACGACAGCGAAGCCAGCGAGGGCGAGCTCCAGACGTCGCGGTCGTGGTCGCGGTCCTTGTCGTTGTCGATGGGTTCGTAGCGCGAGGACGAGCCAGAGGCCATGCCACGGACGTACTGCCAGAGGGATGGCATGGTGGTGGTGGAGGAGAGGAGGTGGTGTGGGAGGGGTATGCAAGAAGAGTCGAGGTGTCAGTCGAGAGTGTCGATGTGAGTCGTCTCGATGAGTCGTCGATGTCGGTGGTCGTCTGCGCAAACGGCAGGCGCGACTGGTTGTGTGGGATTGAGACGGTTTGACGTTTGTCGGTTCCTTCTGTGTGTGTACAAAGGTACGAGCCGACACAAAGTCACAAAAGTTCAAGGAGGGAAGGAGGTGTCGAAGCGAGGGAGGAAAGAAGCGACAACTGTCGCGGAGAAGAATAAAAAGTCGCGGAAAAGGCAGTCGCGGTCAGGGTCCAGAAAAGGGGGGAAAGAGAAAGGAGGTAAGAAGGAAGGAGTGCGGATAAGAATAAGAGTAAAGGAGAGTGGGAGAGCGGCGACAAAAGAAAAAGGAGACAAATTCAACAAAAAGTGTCAGTCGCGATGCATCTCGAGATTGGAGTAAAGATAAAGAAGAACAGGAGAGAAGGGAACCAAGAGGAGGAGAGCAAGAGAGAACCAAGAGAAAAAGAACAAAAAAGGAACGCCTTTTCCTTTTCAGTCTGGACCTTCTTTTTTTCTCTTTTTTTCCTTTCACGACCCAGCAGCAGGCGAAAGAGACGAAACGAGTGCCAGAAAAGCGACCCAGACCCAGAAAGTAGAAAGAAGAGACCAGGGCAACTGACAAGGGGAAACAAGGGGACGTGGAAGAGGGAAGGGACTCGCGAAAACCCACTTCTTCTCCTTGTCCTTTTCTCACAGGAGAGCCGACGAACGACCAGAATACGCCCAGAAGGATAGACGGACCCACGCTGCGACGAAAAAAAAAGAAAGAGAAAAAAAGGGAAAGGGCCCACGGAAAAACCCTCACAAACGCGGGTTGTCCAAGTGCTGGGCAAAGATCAACAGTGGGAGAGAAGCGCAGGCAGTTGGCGCAGTTTGGTCGTCTCTTTGTTTGCTGCAGTGTGACGACGGTGCCCTGAATGTGCCCCAACTTGCTTGCCAGCCGACGTCAGACTGCACATTTCCCCCTGGACCAGCCAGGACCGTCTGAGAACGGTCTGCAGAACGGCCTGCATTTGGTGTATTTTGGTCGCTGCTGGTGGGAGGCAAAATAGGCGAAGCTAAGCTTCGCTTGGCGCCAAACACGCGTGTCCCGTTCCTTCAGTCGTACTTTCTCCTTTTTTTCGAGTGCCTCGAGTGCTGTCGATTGCTCTTTCTCCTTTTTGTCCCCTGAGAGGTACGTACTCTTTTCCCACTCTTGCTCCTCTTTGCTCCTCTTGCTGCCCCCCAAATTGCCCAATCTCCGGAAATTGGCTTCCCTGGTTGGTCCAATCCACCGTTTTTTGCCTTGTTTCTCCACCTTTTTGTCTGGTCCCTCCTGTCTCCTGTATTTCAACGGCATGTTCTTTTCATGTATCTTTTCCCCTAGTTCTCTCCTAATCTTCCCCTCTGCATGAGATGGAAATACTTCCCCACAGGTTAATCGATTCAGGGGGCGGTACCCGTACCAGGATTTCATGTCGCCTCTTCTCGTTTTCTCTCTTCGCCCTCCCCCTCTCAGTCTGTCCTTTTAGCGATCGTCTCGTCTCAATCATCTCTTTTGTCGACCTTGGGGAGTAGACAAAAGTTGAACCTGTAATTAGGGGCGATTAGAGGGTGCACCGTCAAGACCGTCGAGACCGTCAAGACTTTGGAACGGATTTTGGGACATTTTTGGGACGGTTTGGGGGAGGCGGGGCGACGCGCTAGGGGATTTAGGGCCAGCTAGGGGGAGACGCGGTCGCCTCGAGTTGGTAGCTTGTCAAAGGCTGCGCTGGAGTTGTGGGTGTCTGAACGAAGTAGTCAGGTAGTGTTTGCAGTTTGCAGTTCTTCTTCACGCCTAAACTTTAGTGCATATCAATTTTCCCTTTTTCTTTTTCTGACTTTTCTCTCGAAACATGGAAACCAACGCGCCAAGAAAGGGGCCTCCGACTCCATGGACGGGTATGACGACGCTGGTCTGTTGTAGTGCAGGCGAACCTGCGACAGGCAAATGTCGTACTGCACCAGCCAGGCAGGCACACTTCTCACACCTCGATACTCGACACTCAACACTCAACCTCGCCTAAAGTGACGCCACGCCCGACAGCAAACACAGCCAGAATCGCCCCAAAACTACCCACAACGGCGTGTCGGCGCGTGTTGGCACCGTGCTGTCGCAAGCCTCCCGAGCCTCTCCCAGCGCCATTTTGACTGGAAACACAATCAAGACAATGCTGTCTCTGTCAATGCTCAAAGGTTGCAACCCGGAAACAGGGATCCTGGGCGAGCATGGCTCGTGGCTGTGCTTTCGACAAAGACGACGGTTGATGCCGCAGCATGGGCACTGACGCCAACGATTGCTCCTGTATCGCTCTTTCCTCTCGTGCATTGCACTATTTGCGGTGCGATCTTGCGAGCAGGAACGAGTGAGCGAGGAAACAGTTGCCTTGCAGGAGGAAGAACAGGGAGAACCCGGCGGTTTCGCTTGTTCCTTTCCTCCTTCCCTACGGACGGTGTTCATCACCGTATCCGTCCCTATTATTACTTTCCTAGTCTTTTGCAGACCAGAGAGACCAGGCCCTCCCACCTTATTCCCCGTAGCCGTACCCGTAGGCTACGGTGCAATCCTTTGGCTGCTCCCAATCTCTTCGCTCCCCATTTCGACCAATCTGCAATTTCTCACTCGCATTTTTTGAGGTGGTCCATGCTTTTTTCTCGTCTCGAATTCCCCATGCAATTGCATTGTCCCCATTGCGCGTTCGCGTGCGGGCCCCAGCTTCCTTTTTGACTCCAATCGTCATTCAAGCAGCAAACGGCTCACAATCTCGCATTGCTCTCGCAATCTTCGCTATCCTCGCAACCGCAACGCACTCGCATGCTCACCCGAGAAGTCGGGCTGGCCGCAGTCTTAGGTCACTATCATTTCTTGTCTCAGCCGAAAGTCGCCTGTTGCGAGAGTCGCCTCTCGTAACATACGGCGTATTTTCGACGTGATGACGACCACCGAGGCGCAGGTCCAACAACTCAACTGGACTGTAAGTACGCATAGGATCAGATTCACTTCTCACTTCGCTGTCCAGCGCACATTGTAGCCCTAATCCTAATGGCGATGCAAAGCGCGAAACAACGGTAAAAAGAGATGCAGACGACAGATGGGTATCGACGGTTGAAACAAGGGAGGTTATTCGATGTCTGTTGGTGGCTGAAGAACTGACAACCACCAGTTGGCGACTGACGGTTGGAAAAGATCAGATGCTCTTTTCTTCACCCTCCCTTGGACATCGTCAATACCCCTCCTCTGCCCTCCATGACGATATCATTCTATCGTGTCGATGCCAAAAACAGACAGGTAGGGTAGGAGTGCATCACCGTGCAGAAGAAGCGTTGAAGCTAGAAAGACGGGAAGGGCAACCACGACGAACGACTGTTTTCCTTTGAGTTCGAGGGCAACAGCCAAAATTGAAACGGAACGAAAACGACAGCCGACGGAGGCTAAACGGAGAAAGAGTGGGGCATACACGTGACGGCAGACCGTCCGCGGCGTCGAGGCAGACGGAGCTTTTTGGACGGGGCCTTTTCAAGACTTTATTTTCAGTTTTCAGGGCAAACGGCGCCAGTTCCAAGACGGCAGTCAATTCGTTCTCCACTTTAATATCTCATCCTCCACCAACCACAGATGTGGAAACGCGCGGATAGATTAAATTAGTGGGTCGGTGGGACTGTAGTCTGCAAAACTCCCATCAACAGAACGACCCAAGCGACCAAAACCGAGGAGAAGCACAAAACGTTCCCAAATCAGAAGGTGACGCCGTCTCAGGGCCGGTGGGAGGGGAAAAGAAGTTGGTTACAAGGCGCAGGCGCGACGGGACGGGTACCGTGACCTTGCAATGAACTTTCCTTGGCTACCAACGCGCTGTGGTGCAAACTTCCCTGTTTCGCGCATCCACGATCGAAATCGAGAATCCAGCGTTGGAATCGAAAGTTTGATGGTCGATGGTCGATGGTCGATGACCACTGGGAGAGACGGCAGCAGAGCAGGTGGACTGTCTCTCCCAGCCGTCGAAGCGACAAACAGTTGCAGTGCTGTCCGAGAGGATTTCTCCTTTTGTCTTGGCTGGATGTGTGTCTCTCCTGTTTTTCGGTCTCTCCCACTTTCACATTCACACCACCTCTACCACGAGGCTGTCATTGTGGGCACAGTAGGTTGCTTTTTGCTGGCAGCTGTCTGAGGCTGTCAAACAGCCACACAACGACAGCCGTTGGAGCCTGGAGACAAATCTGGAGACCGGAGAACTGAAGTTTGGAGACGTCCTCCCACACGTTCTCGACATGTCGATGTTGACCCCACAAAATTGTCTACAGCCACACACGTCCACACATTCAACTGTCACTGCCACTCCCACAGACAACGTCCACAAACGGCTTTGCTCCGTGTCCGCCACATCTTGTACTCCCTGTCTCTCCCTTGTCCTCTTGTTCCTGTTCCTGCGTCTAAGTCTGTGTCTACATTATCGTCTGTGTCGTATGCTGTACTCCGGACTCGCATCGCACTCGCCAACGTACAAGCCCAACGGCTCCCTGCAGCTTACGTCTTTACACTACATTTTGTCGTCGTCGTCCACTGCATTTATCGCGTCGTCACGTCCCGTTTCAGAGTACAAATGCAGCCATGGTGGACGATACGAAGGAGCAAAAGAGCAAGCACTGTTGATGGAGCAAGCAATGGATCACCAGTCGTCAATCCGTACAAGCCACAGCCCCGTACTCCATTATCGTTCTCCATCCTCCGTCTCCATTCAAAGGAAGCAAGTGTTTCTTATTGATCTTTTTTATCTGTGCGTCGTGACAGTCATGCTTGGCGGTCCATGGCTCGCATTGCGGGACGGTTCATGTTTCTCCACGACGTGTTCTTGTTTCTATTTTTGTTCTAGGCAACAACAATAAATATCTCTGCAGAATGCTTCAATGGAGTCGACAATGTCAAAGTCGACGTCGAATTAAACTCAAACTCAAAAATAAACTCAAAAATAAAATAAGCATATCATAAATCATTATCACATCGCGATCACGATCACGATCACTATCACAGCCTTATCCTTCATCGGCACCGTCTAGAAACCGTACAGACCACTCGTCTCACCCGTCGAGATGTTCGCCGCACCTCCACACCCGGCAATGCTCGTGCAGTTGCGGTTCTGCGACGCCACCATCATGGCCATCAGGTAGTTGATGCCCGCGGCTTCGTACGTGTCAGGCTCCGTGTACAGCGTCTCGTTGATGGTAAACACATAGTTTTGAGGGTCAGGCAGCGTGTAGGCCGGCCAGTGCGGCGTCGAGGGGCCAAACTGGCTGACCAGCCAGTTGGGATCTTGCGCGTAGACAAATCCAATCCACATGGCCGTCATGGTGTTGGCCATATCCAGCAAATCGGCAGCGCGGGGACCACCGATGGGCGGCACAGTGTATCCGCTGCCGTCAAGATCGTAGAATGTCAAAGCGACCTCGGAGGCATGCGTCGATCCCTGGAGGTTGGTGTAGCCGTTGGGGACGACGTTAAAGTGGTAGCGGTAGACCGTCTCGTTAAAGGAAGCCATGGCCAGCGTGGTCAAGCGCGTCGGGGCGTCCATGATGATGTTACCGCCGACCGTGGCGGCGCGTTTGTCTGTGAAGGAAGACAACGTTAGTAAACAACCACGGCGAGCCTTGAATATCAAAATCCAATGGAAGGGTGCCGGTACTTACACTGGCTACCGACAGACGACGACGCTGGGGGGCGGCCTTGGTAGGTACTCGGGATGCCAACCGAGAGGATATCCGGGTACAGGTAGTCGATAATGGCCAGGCTCTCATTGTCAATCGTCAACATCTCCTTGACGAGATAGGCGTTCAGGTCCTCGGTGCTGTTGACTCCCTTGGGTCCCACAGCCGTGCCCTCATCAAAGTTGGTCCCGATCAAGTACGGCACACCACGCGCAAACCGGCCCGTCTGCAGCAGCTCGCTGTTCGGTGCCGGGATAAAGTCGCCGTCCACCGCAAACATGTACTCCCGGGGAGCATTAGCGCCAAAGGGGTTCAGCGTCTTGTTGTTGAAGATGCTGCTGAGCGTCGTGTTGTCGACTTCGCGCAGGCACTGCAGCGTATCATTGCTGCCGCCACAACCTGCAGCATCGACAAACCCATCATACGTCGGCTGCCACAGATCCACATCCGCCGTCGGCGCAAACCACACAGGCGCGCCGCTCTCTGAGATGGCGCCCGAAAACAGGTTACCGTGATCGCCGCCATAGGCCAGCAGCTGCAGGCCGACCGACTGGGCACCCGTGCTCTGGCCCTGAATGGTGACGCGCGACGGGTCACCACCAAAGGCGGCAATGTTGTCTTGGACCCAGGCGAGGGCGAGTCGCATATCCCGCAGTCCCAGGTTGGTGTCGAGCGACGCCTGGACTTCTTTGCTGTACAAGAAACCCCAGGGTCCGAGTCTGGAGTTGACCTCGACGCCAATGATGGGGTGTCCCAAAAAGGCCGACCGCTGCACGATGCCCGTCTGGTTAAAGTCGGTGAGGTAGCCGATGCCGCCGTTCGAGAAGCCTCCCTGGGTAAAGTAGACGAGGACCGGCACCTTGTCGAGCGTGACATTGGACGGCCGGATCACTGCCAGGTACAGACAGTCCTCGGACATGTGCTCGGGGTTCTCAATGGCGCCCGTTGTGTCCGTGCCGCCCGTCGTGATGCACTGCTTGGGGTAGTCGACGGCAAATCTCTCACCGGACCATGATTCATTCAGCAGTCCCTGGGGCTGGCGGAACCGCAAGTTGCCGACCGGTGGCTGGGCATAGGCGACGCCGTAGAAATTGTCCGTGTTCAAGACGGGGTCGTTGAAGCCGACGTAGGTGCCGTTCTTGACGGTAACTGTGGGGCCACTCGAAGCGGCCGAAGAGGAGGATGACGCCGGCACGGCGGCTGCCAGAGGCGCGGCCAGGCCGAGAGCGAGAAGATGGCGGGCGGAGACCATTATGAGATGTAATGTTGGGGAGAGATGGTTGTAGGTTGTCTCTTGGCGATTGAAGATCAACAGGGACTGCTTGATTTATCTACATTGTCGATTTACCCGGCAGACTGGTTCGCACGGCACGGCCGGCCACCCGGCGAGTCTCCGTGCCATGGTACAGACGTAAATAAAAACGCGTGATGCTGAAAGAGGGGAACGACAAACCAAGCCAAAGAGAACCGCCGAGACGATGTTCAAGTCGGTCCGAAGAGAGAGATTGTGGGAAGGGCGAGAGCGAGACAAGGAGGCAGAAAGAAGAAGAGGAGAGTGTGACGTAGGCTCTATTTGACGGCCATTAACGGCACCACCAACCTCAGTCGTCCCATCGGAGCTGTCGGCAGGTAGTTGGATGGCAAGCTGTGCCTGTCTTCTGGTCTTCATCAATGGCAGTTGTGGTCGTTTTGTCCGCCGCCATCTCTCAATCCGGCGTAGACTCGCTCAGATGGCCGGCCGTTTTGTGGTTCTGGGTAGGGTTGTGCAGACGGTGCAAGGTCGTGGTGCGATGTTGGCGTCGTGGTGGTGGCAGATGGTGTATTTTGACGAGTGTCGATCTCCCCGCATTGGGCATTGGGGTTGTTGTGGGTGTCGTTGGGATGTTTTGGACGGACGATGATGCGCCGTGGAAGAATGCTTCCTGCGTATCGGAGTGGGACCTGCACGATAGCTTCAGTCGCCTCCTTCGAAACAATTGTTCGGCTGGTTTTCGAGAGAAAATAAAACTGAAAAACAAAGGTCGCCGCAGAACCACCGCATCCCCACACGGGGCTCCTGCAAGTCATCCACAAAGCTGCGCTATATCAAGAGTGTAAAACAACATGAAAAAGCTCACCGCCTTCCCTGCAATCAAGACCCGTCCTTGGGGGCCAAGCACAGGCGCTGCAAAGCCTGGCACAGGCGTTAAGCATGTCTGCACAGGTGTGCACCGTCTGCACTGCCCTTACTGCCTGTGCTGTCTCTTTTGCCTGCGCTACAAGAGGGTCTTCGTCCAAGTCCGCTCCGCTGCCCACGCTAGCAGTCTCGCTGGCAGTCTGGAAAACAAATGGGTCTTCGTCCCAAGCCGACTCACCACCACCGTACAAACAGTCCCCGCCATCGCCGTCCTCGCTGCCCTCGCTGCCCTCGTGAGTCGTTGTAGTGGGCGGGCTGGCGCTGAAACGAGCCGTGCTCGGCGGGACGGCCCGTCGGGTTAGCCTAGCGCGGCCATCCCTTTCGTCGTAAGCCTCTCTGGCCGCCTGTTGTGCATCGTTCCTCTCTTGGTCTGTCGTGTGTTTCCGTGGCCGGCCGCGCCGTCTGGGCCCGTGGCTGTCGTGTAAGGACAGGTTCCGGAACGGAATCGGAACGGAGAATGAAGCACCTAGTGAGACATGGTTAGACGAAAGTTTGCTTTCACAAGAAGAAGAGACATACCACGAGCTCCTCCCCGACCGCTATGACAGTTTCCTTCTGCGTATTGTCGCCGCCACCCGTGTCGCTTGCTGGGGTATGCGGTGGTTGTCTTTGGTTGTAAGCCTTTCTGACCGTACTGGGTGCAGTGTTCCGACGTATTCGGTTAACAAAAATTTTGTACTCCGTACAACTTTGATCTACAAAACTGTGACTAAGGTGCTCTTATCTTTCCGATACACGGCTACTGGACGATACCCAGCTGTGAATCCCACCTGAAATACTGCAATTCTCTCACCCTCGTCCCTCCAGTTCGCGACAGTCGCCCCGGAGTAACGGTTGATCACTCTCAGTACACCAGTACTGCTACCGCTGACAATAAGGTTTTCTTCAACGTGTAAAGCTGATATTCCAATGCCATCTGCCGCAAATAGCTCACGTGGTTCTGAATCCATTGAAGTCAGGCACCACGATTTTATAGAACCGTCAGCGCCCCCAGCGATAAGCATGTCTCCAGCTAGATGGAGAAGTGCGACGCGTACTCCTTGCGCCCCATAGCCTTCGAGTATGGCAGTGCAGGATCTGTCAAATCATAACGAGAGATGTTAGTTCTGAGACCACTTTTAACTCAGTAAATACAGACAAGCGACATACCCAGTGTTAGGATCCCACACCCGAATATCGTGGTCCTCGCTACTCGTGGCGATCCGTACCCCATCATATTCCACGCTATGGACCCTGTCCCGATGGCCGCGTAGAGTTTTAAGGCATTCACCTGTTAAAGAATTCCAAATGCGAACCTGGGTGTCGTAGCTGCCAGAGACAACCGTATTGCCTTGAGCTTTCAGACCCCGGATTTCACCAGTGTGGCCAATAAACTCAGCTTTTTGGCGAAGAGAGCCAGATATTATTTCCCAAGTCCGTAACGTACCGTCCCGCGCCCCAGATATCAGGGTACAGTCGTCGAGGAATTCTAAACGACGCACTAGTGAATCATGGCCTTTTATGGATTGCAAAGGGCCACTTGTACATCTTGTGAGAAACTCTATATTCGTGCTTTATATACAGTTAGAGATAGGGTCCGACTTACTTAGATTGAGTGTTCAATAAATGGATCTCTCCATTCACACCACCAAAGACGATTGTGCTGCCTTCTCTCGCGAGACTCCAGACACTATCGACCTTTGCAAGTATTTCGACCTGCTCCGTCAATAAGTCGAGCTTATAGACGCGCCCATTCACCGACCCGATGAGCAGAAAATCTTCGCCTTGCGAAAATGAAGTGACTAGAGCCGGTTCATCGTATAAAATCTTCGTGAGAGGAATCTCTCGCGGAGAGAAACCGTCGCTATGATTCATGATAATGAAAACTCTGTTTTGGAGAATAGGAGACACTCGATAAGGGATAATAGCTACCCTTAGATTGGAGAGGGGAAGGGTTGTACAAGAAGTAGAAAGGAGTGAAAGTAAGACTTATTTACGGCCAAAGCGCCGACTAAAATGCGGACAAACAGTGGCGGCTAGCCTTCACGCTGCAACCATAGAGAATAAATTCAACCAAAGCGCCACCACGCTGCAGCTGCGGTGTCACCGGGCGATCGGCCCGAGGTTTTCCCTTCAGATGACTTGAAGAATCCATGGATGGTAGTCCCGCGTTCTCTGCTGTGCCGTGCCTCGCCTCATCTTGTCACCAAAGGCAGCTCCTTGATTGGCCTAATTACGACTCGACCGTGTCAACTACATTGCCATCGAAGCCCATCAGCCGAATAACACGATGTCTGTTGCCTGCGAAGGACGTGAAGAAGCGCGACCGAAGTGTTTAGCATTTGTCGGTGTCCACCCCGCGGAGCAGAAAGGCGAGCTTGTCCTCCTCTCTGCCCTGCGCCGTGTCGTTCTCTTACCTTGATACGACCGGCGGCTTAGTATGGCGGTGGAGCACATCGAGCGGATAGGAGCTATTATATTTGTATTGGGTTGCTATGTCCTATATATAGGGAAAGTTGATTACATTGTTTTCTCCACTTTGACCCACAAGGCATCGTCGCCGAGCTTCTATCACAATTACCTCCTCCTCCGTCGCCTCTCCATTGTTACCACTGCTTTATGGATAATTTATTTACAACACCACAACTTTTCAAAAGACTCCGGGATAATAAAATCGCCGTTACAGGTACTACACGGCCGAATAGAATCGACAGTAAGCAACTCGTGACGATAAAAGCTACAGAAAAGACTAAGGACTACCTCCTAGAGGGCACCGTTTATACCAGAAAACATAAGGAGGAAGACGTGATGCAATTCGGTTTTAAGGACAATGCATTCGTACTACTTATAAGCACTACTTTCGATGAGTGGGAGCCATCGGTCGAAAACCTACGCCGTCAACCCTCTAAGTCGTCTACCAGCGCCAAAACCACAAGAGCGCCATTTCAAGGCCAAGCCACGAAGCTTCTCGACATCCCTTACTTTATAGATGCATATAACAATAATATAAACGGCGCGGATATCGGAAATTAATTACGGGCTGGATACACGTCGAAATGGAGGCTGAAACGCGGCGGGCAACTGGCTCTTCTATACCTCTTCTTGTTCGGCGTGGCCGTCACGAACTCTTACCTCCTACAACGCAATAGCTGGCCGTCACCGGTGAAAAGAATGTGTGCTTTTCGTCAACGGTTATGCACAGAAATCATCAAGAGATTTGGTACAAAAGTGGCATTACAAGTCAACGGCCAGGCGACTTCGGATTTAATGAAAAAAAACCCCACAAGGCGACGAAAAGAGAGACATGGCTGTATTATGCTTTTTGCTCGTCAAAAAAGCGTAATTGGCTAATAAATAAAGAGTATCTAAAGCGTTGCCACAGAAGCACAAAATTATCACAGGATGTGACGCCTGTAATGCGAACCTCTGCGATAATTCAAAAAAAGATGTTTTCACCTGTGGCATGATGCCGACAGGGCTATACAGAGAACCAGAAAAGAAGACAATAAATTACAACGCCATAGCGAGGATAGCAGCCGTGCCGCCGACAAGCCCGACCACAACCGATGTCAGGCTGAAAACGCCGCCCCCGGCGCTGAATCCACCACGGCCGAGCCCGGCCGCGGCGCCAGCCGCCGATGACGACGTGGCGGCCGCCGGGGCGCCGCCGCTCTGGGTGTTGTCCGCGCCCGTCGCGGTCGCATGGTTGCTCTCCATGCCTGTCGCGGTACCGGCGTCTATGGTGATGTCCGTGGAAAAGTTATCGGTGTTGTCGCCGACGCCGGTTTCGATGATGACAGAGCCAATAGTACCGGTGCCAACGTTGATGAGCGAGTTGGTGGTGTCTTTAATACCAGGAGCTACTGTGGTAATCTGATCCGCAGCGATGGCAGTGGCGGCCAGCGTGGCCACGGTCAGGAGACTACCCAGCATGGTGGCTGTTGATGCCGTTGGCGGAAGGGGAGGTATGTGGGCGTCGGTTGGAAGGACGGGGGAGGAGGAGAGAGATGTTGGATGGTTGGATATGGTTTGAAGTTTGCGAACCGTTGGTAGAGAAGAGTGAAAAGTTTCCCGCGGAGCACGACTGGATGTAGACGAAAGAAGAGAAGAGTCTGACTTACAAAACAAAAAGAAACAAAACAAAAACGATACGTCCTCCAGGAGTTATATAGGGGACCCAAGCACAGGATGCAGGACGGGAGAAAAAACTCCTTGGACAACAGGAAACGCGGTTCGGCAAGGAGAAAGACACCGAATTGACAAAAGTACGCAAGGAAGCCGTCTCTTTTGCGAGGCTGTAGATTTCATTGGACCCTTGGTACCTCGTACAATGCGTATCTGCGGAGTTCTATTGCGAGGTATCGAAAGCTTGTTTCGACGCCTCTGAAGTGGTGCCCGTGGTGAGATGCTTGGGGGAAGAAGCGGCCAAAAAGGGAAAGGGGGATGACAGTGCTTACATGGTACCGGGGAGCGGCGATCAGTGATCGCCGTTTCGCGTTTCGGAAACAATAGAGTTTGTGTGGAGGGCGTGAGAGGCAGTGCTTTTCAACAAGAGAGAAGAACGGGTACGAAGTACGAGATGTAGCGCCCACGAACAGCATGAACTCTGTAACAGCAGGTTAAGGGGGGCCAGGCCGTACACGTCGGACGTGTTGTGGAGTAAACAGTTTACATGTAATTCGAAGTTTCTTTAAACGGATTAAACGAGATCGGCGTACGAAACTCAAATATCTGTTTGTCGGATCCCGCTTAAGACACAGCCGCTCGCGGGTCTCGACCCACAGCGGAATGTTGCCGTTTGCATTTCAGTAGTGCTGCCCTCATCGACAATTTCACCCCATGCAAAGGATTCCGCAGAGAGCGGTACCGAATGTGACTCGAGCCGCCTCCAATAGACGCCGTGCTCCACAACTCAGACGAGTATCATGTACTTCGTTCTTGGATCTTTCTCGCCTTGGGAACGTGACCCGGCACTCGGGCCCCGAATGACCAGTGTCGAAAAGCGTGTTTTCCTCTCGCTAGCATGAAAAGGACAAAATACACAACCAAATTCACAACCAAATTCACAAACACAAAACAAGCACTACGTTGACTAGCTAAGATCCCATTGAACGAGTGACGCTCTCTTCGCAGCAAAAAAGGCACATCCAATAAAACCGGTTATATACATGCTTCTTACCACCAGCTTCATCACTCTTGTATGTAGCCTCGTACTTACCTTTGTACCGTCTTGCTGTAAATTCGGTGTCAAATAATGCCTCTCCAGGATTTTATTTTCAAGAGTACGGCTTTATAATTTCGATCGTGTCCTAATACGCGTAAGTGAGATACGACTTGATCCCCAATTTTCAAACTAGTTTACTTGTCTCCTGCACACTTGTCTCCGGCATTGACGACAAGCCAAAAAAAAAAAAAAAAACGGGTGCTTTAGAGACAAGCATAAAAATACCACATTAGCACAGGGCAACTCAATTCCAAACTCAGCACGAGAAAGAGTTGAAAAAGCAGAGAGGGGAAATCAACAAAAAAGTAAAGATAGCATGGAGAATGCCTCAGCCTTTCTTTCGTCTACGTTTCTTTAACCGCCTTACCCAGCTTACAGGGCCCTCTTTGTACGACGTCGTGGAAAAGACGACAGGTGTGGCCGACAGATGTGACCGACCGGTGAGGCCCATCAGTATCCACGCAACGGTGAGTTCGAATGGGGAGATTCGAAGGTGACTGCTTCTCGCTGTGGCGCCTCTCCAATCAGTTCTTTCTTCTCCTTCATTTTTCTTCTTCTTCTTCTTTTTCCCTCTCTACAACTGGCAGATAAATGCATACCCTGGAAACCGCCATGTTTTACGAGAATGTGATTGCTAGATGCTTCATATCCTTTGTTTATTTAATGATTTCATAAACAGCCACTTACACGAGATGAAACCAAGCATTTACATGCTTCTTACCACGATCCTTCGCAACCTTCTATTTGTACCTTTGTACCTTTCTGTTGTAAGGCCGAGCGTGGTCACCAAACCCGACTAGCGCTGTTTGAGCCTCCCACTGTAACGGCTAAAAACTGAGCGAACGGCGCCTGCCGCGATTCGTTAGCGATGGTGTTCGTTGGCGGTTGCCTGTAACAGCTACAATCTGACAATCAATGTCCTTTCGCGACCACTTCTGTTTTCTTCCACCTCTCACCTCTACGGAGTACACATCACTAAATCGTCGATCCCACCAAAAGCATGGCCACAGATGAGACACGGCCGATAGAGGACGGCCCTGAGCTGGCATTTACGCGTCTTGGACCGTCATCAAAGCCGGACGCGCCGGGCACAACAGCCTTGCCGTCTTCACCGTCACCACCACCCACGATTGTTTTTCTCCACGGCGCCGAGTCCTGCTCGCTCGAGTTTACGCGCGTGGCAGCCTACTTGGAGAACGACTATGATTTGCTGCTCGTCGACCTGCCGGCACACTCCCGCTCCAAACACATTCCCTTCTCGTTTGACAACACCATCAATGGACTGGCGAGGCTGATCAACAAACAGGTCCCAGAGAAAAAGCAGAAGAAAGCCCACATTGTCGGACTCTCGTTGGGAGGCTTCTTGGCTTTGGAGCTTGCACGCCGCCATCCTGAGCTTGTGCGCACAGTCTGGTGCACCGGCTGCTCCCCCTTTACCGGCACACGCCTGTGGTTCATGCAGCACCCGCGGCTGCTGAGCGGCATCGTGACATTTGCCAGCATGCTGGCCACGGAAAAGATCTTTTGGGCGACGCTGGGCGGTGCACAACCCATTCCTGGATTGAGGGCCGAAGTGCAGGGCAATCAGAATATGGCCACGCTGCGGCCCGTCTACGAGGAGCTGGCACTCATCACAAACGACAACCTGGCAGCCATTGACGGCAGCATACGGGTGGCCATTGTGGCCGGCGGGAAGCTGGACAATGTGGCCGACACCAAGACGGCGGGTGAGGTTTTAAGGGAAAAGAACCCAGACAGCTGTGCGTTTGTCGTCCGCAACGCCATCCACTGGTGGTCGCTGCAGTTTCCAGAGCTGTTCGCACAAGGCATCCGGGCGTGGATCGAGGAGAAGGCGATGCCGAAAGAATATGAAATATTGATTCCGTCGTGAGGCAGGGTCAGCAACTGGACTGTATTATTATGATAGCGTGTATTTACGTTGTTGCAATGTTCTAGCTATATACCAATGCCATTTGTTTGTATCTTCCTTCCTCTCTTATCTCCCGCAAACTTCTTCCTTTCCATCACGACTTGCTACATAACGGCATTTACCTACACGTTCTTCCACGTACGGCCATAGATACTGGAGAACACGGGATCCCGTCCGCTCTCCCCTAGTTAAACCAGTAATCGGCGGATTAGTAGTTGGGTCGGTGACGACCAGCGAATACCCGCTGCTGTACGTTTTTTTCTTTTTTCTGTCTTTTCGTGGTGGTGACGATGTTCCCTTTTTGTATTTACTATCTGCTACACACCCTAATACTCCCCATTGGAAAAATCCACGACTACGGCCTTGGTGACCAGTCCGTCCAGCGACTTGACAAAGGCCTGGTGCGCCGGGTCTGTCTTGACATAGTAGTCCCGGTCGGCCGCCGAGGCAAACTCGACCACAAACCCGTGCGTGATGCCGCCCTGCAGGCCCTCCGGCGAGTTATCCTTGCCGCCCTTGATGGACAAGATGTAGGGCTGTGACGTGGTGGCCGAGACACAGGCCGCTTTCAAGGAGATGAAGTGACGGCAGGTCTAAACGTTAGCGGGGAACAATCACAATGAAGACAGAAGAGACCTACCTCCTTCACCCTCTCCGGATCAGCATCGGCGCTGAACTGGAAGAGGACGGTGTGGACGACGGACATGGTGGGCGAGGATGAAGATGGTGAAGCTGACGACGAAGAAAGGGATGACGGTGAGAAGGGAGTCGCTGACGAAGACTGGTAGCGGACAAGGCCGACTATGGCGACGAGAATGAGACAGACAGCGATACAGCTACGGACAATGCGCAAGTTGTTGAGCATTGTCGAGTTGGAGAGTTGTGAAAGACGACGCCAATGTCGACGAGAGGGGTCGATCGACACCAGTCGTGAATTGGGGGCGTTTGGGGGGCTGGTTGTAGAAATGAGTGGGGCCAGCTTGTTCTGTGTGTATAACAACAAGCTAGCAAAAGCTCTACATCGAAACACTACTTCCACTGTAAACATATCCCTTGCATTACTCACATTACACAGCTCACACCACGTCACATCACAAGGCGCTTCTTTTTTATATAAATTTTAGTCTTTATTAGATATTCGACAAGCTCGTAAGGATATTGCTAGAGACGAGAGTAAAAGAGGACATTCAAACTGCAGCGCTGACGCACGCTGTAAAGACAGAGAAATAGAGAGGCGCGCAACGCAAAGGGGTACTCCGAAAAGCAGAAGAAGAAACAAAGGAAGCAAGAAAAATCAAACCCAAACTGCTAGATGCTCCCAAAAAATATGACCGCGTGAGTAACCAAATATGCCAACAGAAAAGGAAATAAAGAAAGGTGAACCCCAAATAATTCAAAGAATGACAAAATAAAAAGAAATTCATCCGTCGTTAGTTTTGTTGCTTCGTAAAGCACTTCTCCCCCTTTTATATCGTCACCCACACGCCATTACCGCATCGGCAGGTTGTTCCGGCTGTACATGGCCCCACCAAAAGCCGGACCCGTCCAGCCCTGGCTGATGCTCTGCCGCACAATCATGGCCGCCGCCTGGTGTGCTTGCATGCGCTCCTTTTGCCGGTGTCTTTCCTTCAAGTACATTGTCGCTTCAGGCCGCATGCGCAAAATCCGCAGAATCATGTCGTCCGAGGGGTCAGCCTGAGCGTCTTTGCGCTTCTCTTCCTTGGCACGCCGCATCGTGCCCAGGTTACGGGCCATCATGATGCTCTTGCCACGGCGGATGGTGCCCATGCTGGCGAAAGCACCGCCACCGGCTGCACCAGGACCGAACCCGGGCGGGGCCGACAAGTGGCGACCAGCGGCCAGCCCAGGGATGATACCGTTGGCCGGCAGCTGCGACTGTTGCTGCTGGAGCTGCTGCTGGGCACGCTGGGCCGTAGCAGCGGCCATCCGCTCGGACGTGCGCACGAGGTTTTCGGTCGTTTCAAAGTAGAAGAAGTTGAGTGATGCGAGCTCATGGTACTTGGGTGATTTCAAAATGTCGGCCGGTACGCCGAGCACCTCGCCCTGCTCGTTACGGGCGTGGAAGAAGTCAAATAGCATCTCGAGCCACTTGTAAACGACATCGAGCTCGGCCTGGGTCAGAGGCTTCTGAGTGGACGGCTTTTCTGACAGCGGGGGAACCAGCAACGCCTCAATGGCCATCAGCGCCTCCTTCCACAGCCGCGTCATGACGGCCATCATGGTGGCGTGCGTCAGTGTCTGGTTCATAATGGCAAAGTTCTCGTTAAAGTAGGTGAAGAGCGGCTGTAGTGTGTTTTCGACGTCGGTTTGTGTGAGCGGTTGTACTTTTGTCGAAGTGCGCTTCTGCCACAGCGCCGCCATGGACGCCAGTGTTGACCCTCGGTTCAGCAGACTCTTGAGTGCTTCATACGACAGTGACGCGTTAATGTGCGCCACAAGCTTGTCCGTGACCTTGCGCACCATGTCGCGCTCCGTCCTCTTGAGGTGGCGGAAGGCTTTGCCAAAGTGAAATTGAATGTCGTCGCGCTCTCCCTCCATGCTGACGCGCAGCAACAGCCGGCCCTGTGTGTCGAGGTCGAGCCAAAACTCGCGCGGCAGGTAGTCACTGAAGTGCAACGGGTCGAGCTTGAGCGACGTGCGGCCCACAAAGTCGTGGTCGCCAAAGGTATCGTAGTCCCAGATCGTGGCGATAATGTTGAGCGGGCCCGACACCGTAATCTCGACCGACTCGTCCCAGCGCGGGTTGAGGTTGCGCATAATAATGCGCGTCTTAGCCAGCCGCTTCTGGTACTCGTCGCCCAGCACGACATAAGGGTCACTCGTGCCTGTCGGATCGCACGCTTTGAGATCTTCGGCCTCGACAATCTTGATGGTGAACACATACTTGGCGTTGCGCCGGTCGACGGGCTTAACGGGCCCATTCTCGCGCTTCAAAACCTCGGCGCACCCGTCGACATTGACCGCTTTTTCTAGAGCATCTAGCGCCTGCATACCATACTCAATGTTGTTGAGCTTGACAAACGACTCGGCGTAAAACTGGAACGGCTCGACCTTGTCCTTGTTGCTCAACGCGTCCTTGGCATACTGCATCCAGCGCTCTTGCGTTGTCTTGTTAGCGTCCGCGAGCTCTTGCGCCGAGGGCCGGTCCATCTCCTTGGCGAACCGCTGCTCGACAATCTCGCAGTACCGGCCAATGCCCGCCGTAAACGCTTTAGCCAGCGCCGTCATAAACTTGGCGTGGTGCACATCGTCGTCCCACTCCAGCTGGTAGATTTGGTCGACGCTCTGGTTGAAAGCCTGGAACGTGTCGATGATGGACACACTGTGACGCTCGTCATCCGTGGGCACGTCGCCTGGGTTCTGCACGCGCACCTGAAACTGGTCCTGCTTGATGGCCTCTTCGACAATGTTCTCCATGCGCTCCTGGGCGCCCTTGATCCAGCGCCACACAAACTCTTCCAACAAACCCTCAATGTGGAACGCAAACGGTTTGCCGGGCAAAGACTCGACATGGATCTTGCGGATGTCGGCGAGTTCCTTGTACAAATCAAAACCGTCCTGCATGTTGACCTCGAGTCCGCGGTCCTTGGCCTTTTGCACAATGCGCTCGATAATCGCCTTGGCGTCGGCCTCGAAGCTCGGGAACATGGTGCCCACCAGCTCCTTGAAGGGGCTGACGCCCATAATCTCCGGGTTCTTGCGGTACCGCTTGCGGGTACGGTCACACACGGCCACCACGGCTTTGCCCAGGTTCACGACATGGCTGAAATCCCAGTCGTCCTCTTCGCGCGGGATGTTGGTGTCGAGAAACTCGCGGTAGAGGCCCGCAGCGCGGTCGCGCATCGTGGCCGTCAGCGCCTCCGCAAACTGGGCAATGGTCTCGGGTCGCTGCGGGAAGGCGTCGTCACTGTGGATGTGGTTCTCGATAAACATGAGCGTCGGGCCAATCGACTGGGGTTTGGGCTCGTAGCACTGTGAGGCCACCTCGAGCAACTCGCGCAGCATGGCTTCCTGCATTTTCACGAGAATCTGTTGATAGGCAGCATAGTCGTGTGACGCCCAGTGGCTGCGCTCGATGCTGTGCAGCGGCTGGCCAAACATTTGAATGTATGGCGGCTTCTTGTTGTGCGGCAGGTGGTCGAACGTGGCGCTGTCCTTGACGTCCTCAAATACCTCGTATACTTCTTCGGCACGCATCTCGAGATCCAGGTACTTTTGTGATGCGACGTCCAACAACAAGACCTCACGCGAAAACTGCGGTATACGCCAGTGCACCGCCAGCTCGATCAAAAAATCCATCGACGAGCGGTGCAGCGGCACAGCTTCGGACACAATCGTGCCCTCGTCATGATGCAGCTGGTCGTAGGACATGGCGTGCTTGAGCACAAACTTGTAGTAGGATCGGGGGTCAGCGGGGATGTATGTGTACTCGGGGGCCTCCTCGACAGCCCGGATGCTGCTGCTGCCGTTCGTGCTGTCGTCCATGGAGAGTGACGAGAAGCCCATGGAGCCGTCGTAGCCAAACTGGTTCACAACCGAAGCGGCCGCTACGGGATCGGGATGCGACGAGATCATGCGGCTAATGTCGGCATATGTCTGGTCCTCGCCGTACATGGAGGTCGGTCGAATCGGCAGTGGCTTATCGCCACCGTTGCCGCCCAGAGAAGCAGCTCCTGCACCACCGGTCGATGACTTGGCCAGGTCGGGCCGTACCGTCAGCAGGTCGAGCATCATCTGCGCCAGCTGGTGGATCTCGGCCTTTTTCCACTCGTCGTAGGCCGAGTCCAAATCAAAGTCACCCCGGCGCAGGGCACCCGGCATGTTTGAGGTGAGCTGGTGCTGATAGGTCTTGAGGTCTTTGAGAGCCGCCTCCTCGGTCCACACCGTCAAATCGCGGTCAATGTCCGTTTGCACTTCGCTCTGTGTGCGTCCAAAGATGCGGGCTACCGTCTGCACCATGGGCATATCCTTGACGTCGTACGTCAGTGGGATCTCGACCTCGATCGTCTTGTGCTCGCCGGGTTGATTCGTGTCGAGGGACAGGTCCTGGTCGTTGGTGAGCAGCTTCTTCTCGAGCGTTGCCAGGCGGCCCATGAATTCTGGCCGGCCCTGGTCACTGCCCAGGTCGCGCATGAGGCTGCTGACGAGCCGTACAAACAGGGCGACATGCCGGTCCACCAGCGGCTTCCACGAGTCGTCGTCGGCCGCTTTGCCGCGGCCCTGGGCTTTGCTGGCGGATGTATAAAAGATCAAGATTAAAGGCTCAATCTTACGGTCCTTGTCGATGCTCTTGCGGAAACTGTCGGCCGTAAACGCTGTATAAGCCTCGCCAAAGGTGCGTTTGACTGCTGCGTCGTTGTAACCCGGCAGCTTCTCGGTACCGCGCAGCACACCCTCCATGCGTTTCTCCAGAGCTTGCCGCAAGCTGTGGGGCAGCTTCATGTTGGCCTGGCTCGACGAGGACGATGACCCTGACGGCATAAACTCCTTCATGAGCTCGCCTACGCTGTTGGATGCCGTGTGCGTGCGCACGGGTTTCGGTGCCACCACATATTCCTTCCTCTTCTTCTTGGGCTGCAGCAGGTAGTTGAGGTAGGCTATACGGAGAGCATAGCTGTAGCCCTCTTCAAACTGCACTTCAGCAAGGTGGGCTGCCCGCGACCCAGCACGCGGCCGGCGGGCACTCATGGTGCTCATCCGCGAGTTGTGCAGGCTGCTGCGGCTGGGCCGCGAGGTCCGGTTGGAGGCTGTCGACATGGCTGGCAAGGATGGCAGAGTTGCAAGTTCGCCAGGGTCGATCAGCCCGCGGTCGGGGGGGAGAAAGGAGGGGTTGTCGTCGGTTGCCTGCGGTTCAGAGACGTCGAGCGGGCAGACTTGAAGGTGAAGTCGGTGAAGGGAAAGGTAAGACGGTACGGTGGTCGTCGGAAGTCGAAGATCGAATGAGGGAACGTCCGAGGGGTCGAAACAGATCGGAGAGGTTCAAGATGGACAAGATCGAGAGGATCGAGGAGGTCGAGGAGGTCGAAATGGACAGTGTGTTGCTGTCGTGAAAGCTGAGAACAGAATAGGGTATTGGAACGATCAAAACAAGAAGAAATTCAAGCTGGTAAGGCCAAAAGAAAAAAAGAATCGAAAGAATCGAAAACGACGATGTTGCCCCTGCAGGAGAATTGGCGGCAGAATGGGGGCAAGGAGGCGAAACGACACGAGATGTCCTACTGTAGTCCTGTCTTACTATGTCGTCTATTTCTATAGCACCCTGTCTCTGTACGCTCCAACTATGGATACGAAGCAGGGAAGGTCTGTACGACGTAAGTGTGAACGGAGCCCAGCATGTGGCGGAGTTCGCTTTGGGCGCCAGTGCGCCATCGCCAGGGCGCGTCCTGGCCCCTCCATTCCCCCCTTTTTGCCCGTCTGGGCCTATATTTTGGAGACGCCGCTAATATGCGCTAAACGGGGTGAAACGGGGTGCGATATAAATAGAGACGTGCCTGAGGTCCCTGAGCCGATGCAGTAGTCTATGCATTTAACGGGTCTCTACCACACTGATGGGGTCGCTGTAAACAGGTTTGCAAGCCGCTGCAAATCAGTCAAATTACATCACCCACCAAGCTTCAGCCGTCGGTCTTGCTCTCACTAGCGTTATTGATATTTGATCGCGCCGAGCCAGGTCCAGCCAGTCCATGCAAGTTTGGCCGAACCAAATCGCCATCGCAGATATCTCAATAACTAGGTGTTGCTGTTCGCTTATCGTTATTTGCAATTTAGGCAAGTCATTAGTGCAGCGAGGGAGCTCTTTCCCGTTTTGCTGTTTGTGCCGCTTTTGAGAATGAACAAGACATGTTCCCCCCTCTCCTCACCAGTCAAGGAAGGAGCAGCGGGTGATATCAAAGGAGTCAAGGAAGGGATGAAGGAGCAATTTGACAGCTTGAGGAAGGCGCAGACGCAGGCAGGCCTCAAAGCATAAATAAACAACAATGCGAGCCAAGGCTGTAAGCACTGTAAGACTCGGTGCCTGTCGTTCGTTTCATTTACTTATTTATTTTCTTGGTGCGTTTTCTCGTCTCATCCCATTCCAGCGACTGCGCGATAGCGACCGGTAGTCAAAGCTTAAGAGCCGCCCGAACTTGGCATGCCAGGACCCATCGGCCAGCAAATAATAAAACGTTCGAGTCGTTCTTTCCCTTTTTTACATCGCATGGTGTGACGCGACGCCGGCCGTGACTTCCTCTTTTCACTTCCTCTCACCTTCCTCACGCAACCACAGAGTCCCTGCTATATCTGGCATCAGTGGCGAACGCATTGAGTGCTGCCTGTTCCTCCCTTCTGACCAGTCCCTCTGACTCCGTATTCTTCTTCTTCAGCGACCAGCTGCCAGCTCCCAGCCGCAGCTTGCCTCACTTGCCTCACGCCTGTTTCGCAAGTTTTGGGTATTATTCTTTAGCGGCCTCTTGCGTCTACCAAACGTGTTTTAGGGGGCTACGTAGGCCCCGGGGCAGTGTTGCACCCGTGCTCGTGTACCATCACGTGATATGAACAGGGGTATTTAGGTATTTAGCCTGGTTCAGGGGCCCCAGCGGAAGGCGCGACAGCGCCGCATTAGCAGGACACAGAAGAACCCTCCACAGCGGACCCTCCTGGCTCCTGCCCTCTTTTTGCTCTCTTTTGCTGGCGTGCTGGCAGTCCACATCACTTGCATCCATCCCCTCCTGCCTACTCCGTATTGATAACCACAAGCCACTCCTTCCACCTTTCTCCTCCTTCCCTCGTCAGCAAGCCTTCCAAGCCTTCCCTCGAACAGGCGGGTCGCGTTCCTTTTTCTCCATTCCCCTCAGTTTCGAGTTTCGACGATTTCCAATCTCAACACAACACTCTACGACTGCATTTGTTCGACGACTCCCATTTTGCATACTTCCCCTTCCCTCCGGACTGCGCAGAGTTTCTTTTTCGCCTGTCTCACCCCCCTCGCCGCCCGCCCGCCATGGGCATCACCTCGAGCCGCCCCGACGAGGGCTGTGTCCTCTATTTGCGCGACCAAAACCGATGTAAGAAGACGAGCCAAGAAGCGGCAGGATAGCCACGAAAATGGCAAGCGGATGACAGAGGACAGCTGCAGAGGATTGCAAGCGCGGAGAAACAGAAGGTGGCACGAGCCCGGAACTCGGCCGGCGGAAGACACGAGACAAAGACACGAAACATCGCGACTTTTATGTCTTTTCTTCTTTTATGTCAAGTCCTTTCAGCCTCACGTTGGCTTCCGCCACCGCCTCTTGTTTCTTGGCCGCCTACGGCTGTCCAGCGCTGCTCCGATCCCTTGCATACACAGCCAATAGACTAACCTCTCTCATTTCCACAGTATCCATCTCGTCGCTCGTCATCACATCTGCCCGTCGGCGCACATCTGTCAATATTGCGCCCAATGCATTTCCTGCCACCCGCGTCTCGGCCACACGTTCCCTCGGCGACAGTGCACCCCTTGACTTTGTGCAAGTGCGTCCTCATCCCCTCGTTTAACCGTAATTTGCCTCCGCCCGCCTTTACTAACTCGGCCCCGCAGGACACCGAAGCCTCCGCCGCTGCCGGCCCCTCTTTTCTCCTCAAACTCCCCAACGATGAGGAGCTCACATTCACATTTACCTTCGTCATACGACAGACACCGACGTCCCCGAACGCCGCAACCTCCACAAGTGCCACTACCGCCGGCGCAACAGCAGGAACGGCGGCCGGCACATCTGCAGCAGCCGGCACCACCAGCGGGACTGCCGCCACAACCGCTGCCGGATCAAGTCCGGCCGACGCCAACGGAGCCTCTCCTGGCACTGCCGCTGCAGCTGCAGTCGCTGCAGCCGTCGACACCGTGATTAACGGCCTCACATTCGTCCAGGCATCCAACCTGCGCGAGGTCGAGAACCTGCTGACGCGCGAGTTCCATGCCGACCCTAACCTTCACAAGAACTCCAATGTTGAGCTTGTCGGTGACTTCTCGACTGGCGGCAGTCCGTCCGTGACCTTTGACTGGTCATGGCGGTGGAAGCCACCCAAGAACATGGAGGACAAGGGCGGCGGTTGGCGCAACTCGTGCAGCTTTGTGGAATATGACCAGCGTGCCCATAGGTTAAACACCCTGGCCAGCTTCTCATTTTACGTCTCAAGTAAGTCTTCCTCTTGCGCATGCACAACTTGATTTCACCCTCTTCTAACCGCCCCAGACGAAATTACCCTGCCTACACACCCCACCTCGCCGACGCCTCCCTTCCTCCTCAGCGCCCCGCCTAAGATTCGGGTCGCCTCCGCACAGTCCGTCGACTCTCGTATCAGCAGCAATGTCGAGGCTATCGAAGAGATACCAAATTCACCACGGATCGGGATGCTCGATCCCTCCGTCGCTACGGGTGCCGTGACAGCAGCATCCTTACAGGCCCAGGCAGCACCAACCACCGCCCCACCGCCGCCGCCCGAGCCGGTCAAGGTGGACGTGTCGTGTCCCCGGCCAGGTGACGATGTGGGCGTGGCAGACGACGGCCCGCTCTTCCGCGCAACGATCAAGGCTCTCGAACAAAAGACTGGCAACATGCGCACACAGATGAAGAAGGTCATCAAGCGCGCCGAGCACGCGTACGCAACCATGGTCGACTCGAACGAGGCGCTGTCCTCATTTATCGACGCTTTGAAGGAGACATCCACGACCAACGCCAACGCTGTCCAGCCGGCTATCGACCACTACTTTGACAAGATTGCACGCGAAATCCTGGCCTACGAGCGCCAAAACACCTTTAATCTTCAGCGCATCGTCATCGACCCGCTGACCAAGTTGTACACCTGGGACATCAAGCAGGCCGAGGCCAAGAAGCGAGACTTTGAGGAGGAGAGCAAGGACTACTACGCCTATGTCGGGCGCTACCTCGGCCAACGGCAAGACTCTCTGAAGGCTAAGAAGCTGGCAGAGAGCGACACCAAGTACCAGACCAAGCGTCGCAACTTTGAGCTCAAACGCTTCGACTACTCATCCTTTATGCAAGATTTGTCAGGCGGTCGCAAAGAGCAAGAGGTCCTGTCCCACCTGACCCGCTACGCCGACGGCCAGGCCAAGTCGTTCCTGAACACGGCGAAGAAGGTCGACGGCCTGCTGCCCCAGCTCGAGGCCTTGTCCAACGAAGTCCAGCTGGCCGACAAGGAGTACCAGTACCAGCGTCGCGAGCGCGAGGAAAAGCGGCGCCTGCTCGAGAAGAGCAACGGCGCCACCAGCAGCGCTCCCTATTCTGACATTGACACCTTCTCGACCGCACCGACCATTACCAACAACAGCATTGGTATCGTGAACAGCAGCGCCAACAACGGCACAGCCGCCACCGCCGGCGCCACAACTGCCGCCTCTGCGCCGTCCAACTCCGACTCCGAACTCGGCCGTGCCGACAGCACCGGCTCGCAGCTGCGTGCTGGTTCTGCGGCTGGCGCTACCGGTGCAACCGCTGCAGAGCTGTCGCGCTCGCCAGGCAATTTGTCTCACCACCTCTCCGTCGGCAGCCCGCCACAAAACTCCAAGTTCAAGGGCATCCGTGACCTCGAGGAGCGCGACCCGGCCCAGACGGCGATTCTCGAGAAAAACGGCAACCAGCGCAAGGAGGGACTCCTCTGGGCGCTGAACCGTCCTGGCGGCCATGTTGATCCCCGCTCCGCGCTCAACAAGCAGGGCTGGCACAAGTTCTGGATCGTCCTCGACCAGGGCAAGCTTTCCGAGTACAGCAACTGGAAGCAGAAGCTCGACTTACACATGGACCCCATCGATTTGCGCATGGCATCGGTCCGTGAGGCACGGAATGCTGAGCGCCGGTTCACGTTCGAAGTGATCACACCCCAATACAAGCGTGTCTACCAAGCGACATCCGAAGAGGACATGAACAGCTGGATCTCGTCCATCAACAATGCCCTCCAGAGCGCCATGGAAGGCCGTGACCGCACAAACGCGGCACCCGTCATGACGCCTGACAACGGCTCGTCCGGATTCCCCAGCCGTGACATTGGCCATATGTTTACGAGCAAGAGCACGTCCCTGACCCATGGTCACCGCGGTCGTGATGGCCACGGCGGCCACGGCATCAGTGCTGTCGGTGGTGCAATTGGCCAGGCCATCTCGGGAGGTAGCAGCAGCGGCTCTGGCAACACAGGTATTCCGACCCGGCGTATCACCGTCGGCGGTCGGCCTAGTGCGCCCCGTGCCGCAAGCAGCAGCTACGAGGAGAACCCAGACAAGCTGCTGCAAATGCTGCGCGACAACGACCAGGGCAACTGCTGGTGCGCCGACTGCGGCTCAGGCACCAAGGTCGAGTGGGTGTCCATCAACTTGGCCATTATTCTGTGCATCGAGTGCAGCGGCATCCACCGTTCGCTCGGCACCCACATCAGCAAAGTCCGCTCGCTCACCCTCGACATAACGTCGTTTACGACGGATATCATCGAACTCCTACTGCTCGTCGGCAACCGCGTCGCCAACATGGTTTGGGAGGCCAAGCTCGACCCGGCTGCCAAACTTGCGCCCACCGCCAACCGCGAGCAGCGTCTGCGGTTTATTACGACCAAATACGTCGATCGCGCCTATGTCGAGCCCATCAGCGCCACGCTCTCGCGCTATTCAACAGCCGACGAGACCCTGTTGGCCAGCGTCAAGAAGAACGACATCCAGCAAGTCATCTATGCCCTCGCGCTCAAGGCCAACCCCAACGCGACCGACTTGTCGCGTGGCACACACGTCGTCTTCCTCGCCTTGGCAGCAGCCGATCCGGCCTCGCCATCGCCGACACCGTCGCCTATGAGCACACCACGACCAGGCACGTCGGGAGCCAGTGCAGACCCCAAGGTCAAGCAGGTGCCCTTCCCCGTTGCCGAGCTGCTGTTGCAAAATGGTGCACAGATCCCGACCACACTGCCTGCCTTCCCGCTCAGCCGTAGTGCCCAGCAGTACGTCGAGGCCAAGCGGGGCCGTGTCGGCGGTCTGAACATTCTGGACAGCAGCAGTGGTAACACTGGAGCTCCAACAAGCAGTGGCGGCGTGGCGGGTGCACACCCGTCGTCAACACCGTCGTCGTCTGGGATGGGCACCATGGAGCGCATGGCCCGGGAAAAGGAGGCGCGGCTGCAGAAACGGGTGAGCGCCGGCGGGCGGTTGGCTAAGAGTCCGATCCCCGAGCGGTAGCACCACCTTTGGATGATCCGTGGACTGAAACACGGAGGTATCGCCAGTGTTGTCAGTGAACGCAGAAGCGAACGCAGAGAGTGGATGGTCAGTGCTAGTGGCGACGGAACGACAGACGAGCGCCATCAACAAACACGAGGTGCCGTTCACCAGAGTCCTAGTCAGACATATCAAGTCTGGCCACTGTGCTTCCTCACATGCACAAAGAAGCCAGTCTTCAGCAGCAGTACCCACGAAAAGCGCGAGACTGTAACCACGACGACCAACAAACGACTGAGCCTGCCCACTGTCCTGCCCGCCGTCTGTGGACGACTCCTGGCTGCCAAAGCAGGCTAATGACCTGAGCGAACCCCGACGCTTCAATGCCTTTTTCTGTTCTCTTTCTCATGTCCTTTTCCAGCCACGCAACTTTTCATTTGTCATTATTTTTTCATTTTGCATGTTCATGCTTTCCACTTTGGAGGGGCGGCCTTTCTCATTCATGTTTTTCATTGCGTCCTTTTTTGTCATGCCGGCCAACTAATAACGTTGAGTATTGTCTCCCTTGATGTTTTTTGTTTCCTCTTGTTGGCTTTTGTTTTGACACAGCACATTGTCCTTTTCTCTTTTCCATATTCTCCATTCACTTTTCACTTTTGCTTCACTCGGCGTAATTATGATGATGGGAAATTAATGTCTTTTTTGTTCTTTCTTGTCTCATTTTTCATGGTCATCTTAGTTTATGGGTGGCCAAAACCGTTTACAGTTTTCTTTTGTTTCTCTTCACCCAGCCATTTCCATCTTATCCTACCCCAGTCAGTTCGCTGTCTTGCGCCCCTATCTCTTCGCACAAACAAACGGCGCATGTACATATTTCTCTATATACATATTCTCATCGAGACTACTACAAATTACAGAGCAAACTGAGCATGATAAAACTACGGCTTCACTAAAAAACGTACAACTGTGACTTATAATCTAAGTGATAATAAATTGTGCTGTATTCTGTTTTCACTGTCTGTTTTGAGCGTGTTGGCTGTGCTGTCCTATGACGCAATCCCAAGTACCTATACCGTTGCAAGAGAAGAAGAGTAGAAGAGTTAATGAAAATCCAGTGTTTTTGTTTTCCTTCGAACCTATGAAAACTACATTATATAGCAAGTAACAGAAAACTGTAAGAATAGCGACTGTTACACCCAAAACAAGAAGAAAAACAATGCATGACAAAGGAAATCTAGATGTAAAAGACCTATGGAAAAGTGTAGAGAAGGAGGCAGCTCGCTAGCTAAGAAAGGGTGTGAGAATGGCGAAAATGAAAATGAACAGAAAGGGTATTTTGAAGCGAAGAACAGCAAGAAGGAGAAAACGGAGAAGAGCCTCCCAATGGACTAAACCAAGAAAAGTTGTACAAGACATGAAAGATGTTGTGAAAGAAAAACGTAGAAAAGAGACAGTAAGGAAATGTTAAGGAAAGTATAAAGAGTGACGGACACTACTGCGCATTCCGCAGTGCCACGGGTCCTTGGAAACCGGGCGTAAAAGGTTCACCGCCACCGCCTGCTGCTGTGGACGGCGCCGTGCCACTGCCCACAACACCATTGACATGCTGCATCTCAAGGTCGTTGCCATTCTTGTCAGCAGCAATCGCCGAGTTGTCAGTGCCGTTGTTCGCAGCATTGTTACGGGCCTTGCGCATAGCATTCACATTCTTGGTCGTTTCGAGGAACAGGCGCTGGTCGCCCTCGACATGGGGGCTCTTGAAGCGGAGGTAGGTGGGCGGACGGGGGCGGCAGAGCACAGCGATCCAGTTTAAGAACATTCTGCCCTGGGTGTAGGCGCGGTAGCGGTCCTTCTTGGGAAACTTGTGCGAGTTCAAGAACTCGCGTGTAGTCTCGCCGCGGGCCATCAAGAACAAGTGGTAGCCCATCAGCGGGACCGGGTAGCTGCAGGCGAGGATACCATAGATGAACATGGCAAAGGGGACGCGGAAGTGGCCGATGGCAGCGCCAAACGAAACATGCTCGCGGTTGCTGTACAGCAGGATCTGCGTCAAAGAGGCAGCCAGCAGGTATAGAGAGAGCACCGTGCACGACGTCACAAAGGTAAAGAAGAAGCGGTAGTTGCGGCGGCCGACACAGTTGTTGAGCCACACACAGTGGTGGTCAGCGGTCTCGACGCAGTTGTCGCACATGCGGCAGTGGTGGGCGCGAGGCGGGCGCCAGATGTTACAGGTCCGGCAGTACTTGACGGGGACTTCCATAGCTGCCGTAGACGACTCACAGGACTTGATCAGGGCCCAGTCGGTGGTCGGGGGACCCAGGCGCAGAGGGTCGTCGTTCTCGTCGATAGGTGGGAAGACGTGTAGGTTGCGGGGCAGGATGCCCGGGTCGGACATACTCGCGTGGAAAAAGGATGACAAGCAGATATAGAAAGTGTACGCGAAAGTAATCGGGATGGCGGGTGACACATTGTGCCACAGCCACGGCGCGGAGAAGACGAAGAACAAGATACAAGGGATCACCACCAAGCCACCGGTGGCAACGTTGATAGGCCGCGACTTTGTGTTCTCGAAGCGACCGCCAAAGCAGAACACCGTGTTTCCTTGGAAAAATTGGTAGTTCCTGCCGACAAACGTCTTCTTGCTGTCGGCATGGACGCTGCCGTTGTTGCCAGCCGCGCCGGCACCGCCACTTTGAATCTTTCTCCGGTCACCCTGCACGCTGCTGCTGTTGACGTGCGTACCATTGGACGGATGGGAGGTAGCAGACGGGCTGCGTTGTGGTGTCGACGCAACGGACTCGAGCTTCTCGCCGCCCTGGATGTCGCGGTTCACGCCAGACTCGCCGCCACTGCCGCTCTTACCGGGCAGCATAAAGCTCGAACGGAACGATTTGGGTGTGCGCACAGGTGTCGGCAGGCTGCCGACGTTGCCCGAGTTGAGCGCCTTGTCGACACGAATCGTCAGGCCGTCGGCTGGGCCGCCTCCTGACCTTGACTGGCTCTGCTGGTGCAGTGGCCGGACGCTGTCTGTAAGGGATGCAGCAGCATAGAAACCGCCAGTCGGGCTGGTATTGGCGGTGATGCGGTCGACAGTTTCGGTGTATTCGGAGCCTCGCGAGATGGGCCGTGCCAATGCAGTCGGGGAGGTGGACTGCTGGGGCTGTGTAGAAGCGCCGGCGGCAGTAGACGATTCACCAGCTTGTAGTGGTTGCTGCAACCCCAGCTGAGACTGCCGTGGCCTCGTGACACTGCCGCGTTGGGCCTGCAGCTTCTGCGAGCTCATCGGGTGGAAGAAGGCATGGGACGTCAGGGAGGGAACATGGCTGCGCTGGGTTGAACTGACGGGACGACCGCCGTAGGCCGCGAGGCCAGCCGTGCTGCCGCTGTCTGCTGCGCTCGACCGTTTGCCGGAGAGGCCACGGCGCAAAGGCTGGAACTGTGGCTGTTGAGACAGGCGTGTGGATGTACGTTTTGTCTGGCCGCGTGAAGAAGAGGCACCGCCAGCAACATCAGCAGGCCCCTTGCCGTCGTCAGACATGATGTCGGTCATCCGCGAAGAAATGACACTAGGCGCGTTGCCAGGCGCTTCGGACCGCGTGGAAGGGAAAGTAGGAAATGTGTGTTCATCGTCGGGGATGGGCGGCGAAGCGACGCGCGCCCCTGGTTCCGGGTTCGCCATCAAGTGCTGTTTTGTGTGAAAGGTGGTGATGTGTATTAAAAATGAGGTTTGAGATCTAAAGAATGTCGATCGAGATATCGCGGGCTTGCTTCGCTAAGAGACGTCGGGAAAAGAGGTCGAAGATCGAGGGCAAGCGTGGTCAGCAGAACTTCATTGTCGAGTCGTCGGTAACTGTATTGTGTCTTTGTTTCTGTTTCGTTGTCGGATCCGTTTCAAAGAGAAGAGCCGAGAGAACGTCGAGGTCGAGAAATCGAAAATGAGAAAATGCTGAGGAAAACAATGCGGCGAGTGTATTAAGAAGGCTGCCAATGCGAAGCAGAATAATGAAAAAAGAATACGTATTAAAAGTAAGAAGAATGAGAATCGAATGTGAAAAGGAAAGGAAACGGGATTTCGGCCGTGGGTTTGGGTTTGAATGGTCGTGCGCAAAAACAAAATGTGAGGAAAAAGAAAAAAAAGGGGAGGAAAGGGACGTTTCCAAAGGGCAAATTGCACAGGAGGCTAGAGTCGAGCCCGGGAGTTGGGGGCAGCAAGTCAGAAAGAATTGAGCCAAGGCGCACAGAGCACACACAAATCACGAATGCAGGGAAGGAAGGGATGGGCGGGATTGGCCCTCTGTCAGTTGATTATCGTTACTGGGGCAGGAGAAACAGAAGGGAATAAGGGGAACAGACACGCAAAAGTGACAAGAACAAGAGGCAAGAGCTGCAAAAAGGGGGCCGAGCCAACAGGCAGGACCCAGGAGTCAGGTCGAATAGGGGAAAGGCTGGAAAGGGTGTGACTGGGGTGCAGGGGCAACTGTTGCGCTAGTGATGGAGAGGGACCGCGAAAGGAGGCAAGAGCAACGTTGGGAAAGAGCGAGAGACAATACGATACAAGAAAAAGGAAAGAACGGAGTGGAGAAATTGAAGAACAAAAATTGGAAAGTGCGACCTCGCAAAAGGCAGAAGCCAGAGCGGTTATCTGGGAAAAGCAGAAAGCTGATGAACGAGACGATGTGATGAAGACAAGGAAGTGAACACCGGAACAGGGGATCGTGGATGGGAGCACTACCGGAGCACGAACTCGCGTGGGACACCCAAGAGTGCAATTTCCATGAGCGACCGGTTTTGCATGATGGTGCAGCGCCAGCCGCGTTTTGATGAGAGGAGGGGTCAAGACGATTTACTCATTTTTACAGAATACAATAGACTGAAGTCGACTTGCAAGACAGAATATCTGCAAGTATTTCATGCAGAAGGCGTTCTGGTATGCGGCTACCCATTGTCCACGCGAGAGCCTCGTGCGTGGACCAACAGATGCGTTCCTTGATGTTGTACATGGTGCAGAGAAGAGAAAATGGCCGCAGAATGGCCTCAGGAATGACGGGTGTGCAGAATCACGGGTGCACTACAAAATACATCACATCACACATTTTCCATTTTTTGCTGTTTCGCGTCTCCCCTTGTTATTTTCCTCGTCGCGACAAGAGACGAGCTTCTTTGGTGGGGCCACCCTGGACGCTCCAGTGCTCCTTTCGGCACTGTTGCTCTTCCCAGCTCTGCGGAATCGTCCGTTCCTGCCTGAGGCGCAAATTAAGACATGGCGGTCATACAGCGTCACATGCACAGTTTGTGGTCTTTCCACACGGCCCTCGCACAGTCCTCCCTCGCGCCTTAGGTCAGCGAGAAAGAATCGGGATTGGCCAATCACGGCGGTGGATTTGGCAACTGCCCATACCCACCCTTCTTACCGGAGTGTAGCGAGAGCTTTTTCTCGTGCGTAGCTTCCCGAATCAGGCCATCCAACCCACATCACATCTTCAACCTCACGAACAACGTCCACGTCCCATCCACGTCCAAGACCGTCGTCCACGAACCCGAGCCTCTCCCCTCTACCAAAAACACAACCGCCGTCATGTCGTTCATCGCCCGCCGCGCCTTCTCCACCTCCCTCCGCCGCCTCTCCAGCAGCGAGGCCCAGCTCAAGCAGGAGACCAAGCGCAACCCCGAGCTTTACGTACGTCACCACCCGCAGGCTGGCAGGCAGATAAACACCTCGAACGATTGGTCGATTAGAATACTAACGTGGTATTGTAGATCCTCGGCGGCATCATGGTCGTCGGCCTGGCTGGCGCCGGCTACTACTTTGGCCGCTCGCCCACCGCCTCGACCTCGGAGACTGCCGTTTCCAAGGCCGGCATGCCCTGGGAGACTGGCTCGTCCGAGGGTAAGTACCGCTACTTCCCCGGCGGCGACCACAGCGCCGATCCCAAGGACGCCCCCAGCGCCGTCAATGTCGTTGTCGTCCCCAACGTGAACCTGCCCAAGGAGCTGCACGAGAAGTACAACAAGTGGGGCAAGGACGGTTACTAGATGTCTGCCTTTTGGCAGCACGGAGCATTGATTTGATACAAGGGGTCGCCGGGATTAGAGATTGAGCATAGAGCAAGGGTTGTTTTTGTGAGGGTTGTGTACATATAAACATATAAACGTCCCAAAAACACCAAAAGAAATTCAGCTTGCATGTGAGAGAGTATATGGTGAGGCGTGATGATGTGTGCGTATTGAAGGATAACTGACTACTATCGAAAATAAGGGAAGCTAGTTGTGCAAAAGGAAACGAGTGTGTCGTAATGTGCTACTGTCGTATGTTGACGTTGTGGTGTTGTGAGGAAGTCATCAAAGTTGGTGGTGTTGATGCTGATGATCGCGATGGCGACAAAAGAGCAAAAAAAATCATTTGAATGAATTCTGCCAGCTACAGGATTCGAACCTGTGTTATCTCTCGAAAGTAGTGCTCAAGACTACCGCCATCAACCACTCGGCCAAACTGGCTTGTGTGTTCATCCCGTTTGTCAGAGTCGAGAGGCAAGGGAAGGCGGGCTTCCTCTGTCTCTCTTCTCTGTCTGTTGGGATATGTGAGTCTACCGATGGTATATGAAGGATAGACTCTTAAATTGCAGAGAATTGAAAGGTAGCAGGCACTTCTTTGCTGTTGTCAAACAGAGGGCGTTTGCTCGTTTGCATGCGGTGGTAGATCGTGATGTGGTGAATGGTGCAGCATCGAGCACAGTGAATATCACGGAGACTGGGATGACAGGAGACGGAGGCTAATTGCTAAATACAGAATAGAGTGGTGCAGGCGAGTATACTGCGTTATTGCTTTCTCCCTGTTTCTCTCAATATCCAAACTCTTTGGTATGCCGAGCAGAATTGTCAAAATTTGAATTATTTCCTTTGTAATTTCAAATTTCAAAACAAATCTAATTGAATTTCCATTATAGAAATGCCACAGAAATAGTATCATAGTCACAGCAGTCACAATTTATCAGAATAATTATTTCAAAGACAAGCTATTAATTGAAAAGCCAAAAATCTAAATAAGACTCCACGCCACATGCAGTCTCATCACCGTCATTACCCGCCCCTCAACTATCCTCCACACCGCACCTCTAACGATGCTCTTCTAAGATGACAATGTATCGCAGACATTAAAAGAATCGAAGAAAAGAAAACAGACATTTGAAGGTAAATGATCATGATATGCTGGTACAATGGTCAAGACATGAAAAACAGAGAACGCTATGGAGATGGGAAACAAAACGATTGTCAAAAATTCTAGGTGTTATGAAAAGAAATCAAAAGCAACGCTGACGCTTCAAAACTTCTCTCGTGCTCCCGTACCTACCACGTAAAACTCTCCTCAATAAAGTCCACAACGGTGCCCTCGTCCAGGACATCACGCACGGCCGCCCGCACGTCGTCGGCCAGCGCACCGGGACCACAGACGGTGACGCACATCGCACCCGCCTGCTCCGCCACCTCTTTGCGCACAAGCACCGGGATGTTAGGCCGGCCCGAGTGCAGCTGGACGGTGCGCGAGGCCGACGAGCCTAGCTGTGCGGCCTGGAACGCCTGGTTGGGCCGCGTGACAAAGATGCGCACTTGCAATATCTCGTGGCGCTGGGGCATGCGCATGACCTCGTCCATCCAGGGGCGCACCCACTCGAGCGCCTCGTAGTCGCGGACGACCCACACGAGCGTGATACGGCGTGTGGCAACAGTGCCGTCGGCGTAGCCCTCAATGAGGTGTCTGAGGTACGAAATCTGATGGGTGATGCCTGTCGCTCCAGCTACCAGGACGGCATGGCCGTAACTGTCGAGGGAGTGGTGGCCGGCATAGGGGCCTTCAAACAGAGCCTTGAAAGTGGTCGACCGGGACCGGTACTCGTTGCAGTACTGGTTAGCACGATCATATAGCTTGCGAGTGAAGCCCGTCTGGGCGCCAATGACAAACGAGACGGATGTGCGGAGCAGGTGGCCCTGCTTGGAAGCATTGAAACCGGTCAATGGTGCCGTAGACGGTGACGACGACGGCGTCGCCAAAGAAGACGCACCACTGCCCTTAGCAGGAGTGTAGAGCTGTCTCTTCTCGGTCGTCGGCAGGAGGCCACCGTTGAGAGGTGTGTGCTTAACCCACGCAATGCTAAACGGATGGCACTCCCACGGGTTGATGTCGGCAAAGCGCAGGTAGGCGTGTGTGCCAGGCTGCACATCAACATAGCGGGGGAGGTGGATGGTGACACGCGAGCAGTCACCCGCCATCGGCTCAACAACTGCATCGGCCAGGCCGTTCCGAGACCACGAGCGGTAGGCGTTGAGAACAACACGGTAGACACGCTCGGCCATCCACAACAAGACAACGGCCACTACCCACGGCAGTTGGGGCAAGCCGCCTGCTATGGCGGACGTTGCACAGTGAACCCAGACGCAGATGAGAATAATAAAGGCCAGCATGATATGCGTAGTCAGAAACGTCTCGTAAAAGGCGTGGCGGATCGGCGAAAGGGAGATGACGACTAAAATAATAAAGGAAAACGTGCCGACCATGCCCGAGGCGATGAAGCGGTCATGGACCAGCTTATAGCCCACGCTCGCCCAGCCACCGTCGGCAAGCTGAACGGCCAACCATGCCACGGTGTGAACCAAAGACTCAAAGACCACCATACGGCCGAGCCAGCGGTGCAGCAGGTTGTAAGTGTCGAAGCTGATGCGGAGCAGGCGGATGAGCGGGTTATTGCGTGTGGCAAAGATCATCAGCGGCACTAGATTGACGGCAGCCAGAGTACCGGAGCGGCCGCGCAGTTCGGCGAGGATGGCCCAGTGGTCAGGTTGGCTGTAGTCGAGGAACAGCATATAGGTAAAGTTGCTAAGCAGGTAGCCAAACAGGAGAACAGCCTGCAAACGAGTCGGCAGAGTGCCTATGTTGAAGGCGGATGAGAAGCGGATCTCGCGGTTGTGTCGTTTGGCGCCGATCGGAGCGTATGTAAAGTGCTTCTTGATCCAGGGCATGTGCGACCACTGTGCCTTGCGCCAGTAGGTTTGGAAGGCAGCAGGTCGCGACATGGCCGAGACGAGACGCAGCTGTGACCATGAGATCTCAATGAGTCGGATACAGAGAATAGTCAAGGCGACGATACCCAGGCTCCACCACAGCATATCCTTAAAAAGCATGTTCTGGACCTGGTTGACGCCACCGAGACCGGTATCGTAGTCGGAGATGGGGGCGCGGGTTGGTTCCGCCGTGGTAGCAGTTGCCGCCATGGCGTGTGTCGTTTGTGTTGACATGATGATCGGTGGGTTGTGTTGTTGGTGGTGGTGTTATGTGAGGCGATCCGGCGCCTAAAACGATTTTTGTTGGATATACGGCCAGGCGACCGAGTGTAATATCGTGATTTCGTGCTTCGTGTGGTGGTAAAATAAAGCAAATGAGAGAGAAAATGAATCTTGAGTTGGTCGGAGGAGGTGACGAAAATATATGTCCTGGTGATGCACAACACATCAACCAGAGGGTGAACAAGACGAAAATGCTGTACAAACACTGAGACGGCTGAACTGGTTCGTTGAAAAAAAATTGTTACAAAAAAAAGAAAACGAATGTCGCGGTAAGTTGACTATTGTTATTGTTGGCAGAAAGGCATTGTCGATGTCCTGGTCTTTGTCGATATGTTGTGTTTGTATCGTTGACAAGGTGAACACAGTGGCGAACGGTAAACGGTGAACAAAGTGAGAGCGGCTGGCGAACAAACAGGACTGAACTGGACAAGAGAACAGACGACGATTGTTTGAGACGAAAATAGTCGTAATTGTGGAAAAGAGTCGTTATTTGTGCTTTCGAGATGTGATTGTTGATTTCTGATGTTTCCCTTTTTGGCCTCGTAGCTCGCTTATTGAGGAAGAAGTGGTCAATACAGTCCCAATTGACATGCGTCCCACCTTTCCTGCAAGATGTAGAGTCTCGATTTCGAGGATACTGGCAATTTTTGTGATATCGTGAATTGACTTTGCAAAAAGAAAATCTGTCGAACTTGTCGTCGTGGCCGTTGACCTTTGGCCGTTTCGTTTGCAACCCCTTGGACCTGGATCGGCAAGCAAACAACAGAAATGTTATGGTTGGACGGAGTACAGGCTTCCCGTTTCCTATCCGCCAAATGATGCCAGAATAGTCAGAAAAGCAGGAACCAAAAGCCGAAGAAACAGCTCAGGAACGTTGCTGAATGTAACACAGGATGAGTAAAAACCAGGGGCCGGAGCAAGGCACTAAATTATGGGATGGTTTTTTCGCTGTTGTGCCTGTGCCTGTGTCGTTGTGCTTGTGCTGTACTTGTGCGAGGGGGAGGCGATCACAGGGCGGCTAACACCGATCGTCAATTCTCTGTGAGTGGTTGGAGGGTCGAAGGGAGGAATGGATAGACCAAAAAGGCGGAAACGTAAAATGAGAGAGAAATTTCGTCAATGTCGTCAGAGTCGTCAGATGTGCGCTGGGTCGCCCTGAAGGCGAAAGTCTGGGGGAAATAGAAAACTTGGCGAGAATAAAAGAAGAAATGAAGAGAGTAGATGATGGTTTCAACGGGTGGTGATGTGGTGTAAGTCGTGATGTGGGTTCGGTGTAGAGTGGTAGATGTTTGTCGAAATTTCACCACGAAATGAAGCGGTTTTTCTTGATCAACAAGAGAAGAGGGGGAGAAAGAAGAAAGAGACGACGACTGGCTCGACTGGCAAAAAATGAGCAAGATAAAATTGGGAGGGGTTGGCGGTCAATGTCAAATCGACGCAAGAAAAGGAGGGAGCGACCGGCGTGCAAGAGTTGTTCGTGACAAACTAGGAAGGAACGAGTGTAAAGTCCAGCTTCATCGCACAAGATCCCGTGACCAGCTAGATGAGGAAGGAAGAACAAGCAGGAAAGCAAGAACGAAGATCAGAGAAGAGAAAAAAGAAGAAGAAGAAGAGAACAACACGATGCTGCATACACCATGTATAAGAGAACGTGCAGGTCGAGAGGGATATGAGTACCATTAAGAAGATCCGTCCGACGTGGCCGCCCGTCAGCTTTCACATTTCCATGTTCAAAGGCCTCTTCAAGCGGCCGCGTAATATGCAAAGACTTTCCCGTCGGAAAAAGGAATACACAAGAGTACAGACGAAGAACACGAAGGACAAGAGTGAAAAGGGACAGGTCAAGATACACCCCATGATGGACCCATTGTCGGCCGGTTTCCTGGCGGTCTGCCCATATCAGTCTCTCTGGAAGCCTGAAGGTATCCCTTGTCGCCCTTTCTTCGTATACCCCTTTTTACTTTTCAGACTTTTTGACGACATGCAGCTTCTCTGCAGCTCTTGGCCAGTGAATCCGGTCGCCATCTGTGACATGCTACTGCAGTTGTGGAGCGTAGAGAAGAGAAAAACGAAGAAAAGAACGAACGGGACCACCGCCCTGGCGGTGCCAAAAGCTTGGTTTGTTTCCAGATCGCCGCTGTTCCTGCCATTGTTGGCCTGTGATTGGCCGAGTGTTTCAGGCCTCAGCAGTCTTGGAGCGCGGTGCAGGCCTTTCTATTCGTTCGCTGTAGAGGGGACTCGCCCTTACAGGGTCGCCCAGAGTCAGGGGCAGTTTAGGCGCAGTCAGCCTTCCTTCAGTGGGGACCCGCTCCCTCTCAGCGGCAGCGTCTATGGGCAAATTCATAGGCTGGCGATGCTCGCTGGAGCGCATAGGCGGTGTTGCCCTCTGACCGTCAAACGCCACTAACAGTCCTGTCACTGTCTGGCACCTTCAATCACCTTCTCTCGTCTTTCGTCTCTTCACAATCCTCATACGATAGTTTACAAACATGGACAGGACAGTCAACAATGCATTTTCATTGCACCAAACAAATGGAGCACGTTCTTTTGACTTCAGACAGACACATTTGTAGGCATAAAATGTGAGTACGTTGAGTCAACAATGGGCAGATGAGAAGTCTGTCATTTTTGCTAATAGAATTTTGAGGCCAGAATGTTGGTGACATGTAGACTCAAAACAGAATCTGAGCAGTTTGGGAAACATATAAGATCACGAAGACAATAATCGGCAGGTCTGACATCTATATTATTATAAGGCTGGCCATTGTGGGTGACTCTTGCATGGACGGCATATCGCCATGTGACGAGAGGCCTCAATCTCATGACTGGAGATGTTTCTGAGGGCAAACGAGGCCCTCCGCGCACACAATATTTTTTTTTTTAAAAAATCCCCCGAAGACAGAAAAACGTGCCAGGCTTCAGAAAATGCCCAAGGGGCGAATAGGAACTTCACGAAGCTGATCAAACTGAAAGGAGTCAAACGGCGAGAGCGGCATGGGCCGTCTGTTTACTGTGGGCCGTTGACTGCTTTAATGAATACTCACCACACAAGAAGCACTCAACACTTCTCATGCAGCTATCCAATACTCGCCAGGCTGCACCCACGCTTGTTGCCAGGAATGGATCCGTCTGCAGGGGCCGCTTTGGCACAAGGGGTCTAGCGCAGATGGAAGAAGGGAGGCAGCGCGTTCTGGGGTGCTTTTTGGTGTATTTTGGGGAGGAAGAGGGCGCCGCGTTCTTCGTTCTTCTTTGACTCAGCCCAGTCACAGCATTGCTCCAGTGGGCGGAGCTGCCTCGCCAGAGCAAACAAACTGCCTCGTTCTTTCCTTCGCATCGTTCTTTCTCCATGCAAACCCCGGCAATCAGGCCAGGCCGCCAATAGGGCAAAACTGTGTGCAGATTTTTAGTAGTGTGGAAGGTGCAAAGGTGCGCGACGGCCAGGCAGGGGCTGGAGCTAGACCCAAATCGAAGGAAATGACGGGAAAGAGCGACTCAGGAAGCGAGTGAGGCTTTGCAAAAGACGGCGTCGCTTCTTTCTCACGGATGTAGTCATGCCTTCTTTTTTGGTTTCCTCCCTCTTCTTTCTCTTCTCTCTGTTTACTCAATACATCATCGAGACTTGTCAATTCAGCGTATTCCCAATCGGCATCCAGCGGCAGCATCCGTAGGCCTCTTTTTACCGACCAACGCCCCTGGCCTACTATTCTTGGCCTTGCGGCTCTTCGCCCTCCAGTTTTATTTATTTTTATTTTTGTCATCCTGCATCGACAAGTCTTCGACAAACTTTTTGCTGCTTAAATCACGGGTCATCCCAGAAGGCAGTCACGCTCGCTTGTTCCCCTCCGTGCCTTCCTGATTCTTACTTTTCCCACTTACAACCTCCTTCCCGTTCTGCATCGCCTCTGGTCGCCTCGTCTTGTTCGCCCACTGTCTCACCAGCACGAGTCACCTGCCACGATTTACGGGACACACCCTTCGACACCCATCGACCACGTTCATCCCACGCACGCAGCACACACAAGACTAACACACACACGACCAATACACCCTCCTGGGGAACTGTCCCAACCCTCATATACCGCTCTCTACCTCGCCCACTGCCGAACCAGTTCGCGATGGCCCGCAATGAGGGCAGCCACTTGAAGCGGCATCGAGTATGTGAAGACAACTTGACTTGATCTTTTACCTGCCCATCTCCCCCTCCTCCCAGCATGCCTCGACGTCCGTCTGTGGTGATTAGCACCCTGTTAACACGCCTGTTCCGACAGCAGTCCATCGATGCCGAAGCCGTCGACGCAAAGAAGCCCCGCCGCTCCGGCCGCATCTCGTCCCAGCGTGTCGACTCGTCCTACGCCACCGAAGCCAGCGACGTTACCGAGATTGCCACGCCCCGGACACCCGCAGCGGCACCGCCGGGGGCGCGTGATAAGGATGGCGACAAGAAGAACAACAAGAACAACCAGCTGCCGACGCCGCTGACGTTCCTGGCCGTCGACGACTCGTCGTCTGAGCGGCGCTTGAAGGAGCCGACAGCGACACCACCGGGCGGTCGGCCGAGCCAGGTCGCTCCCCGCGCTGGCAGCAGCGGCAGCGGTGGTAATGGCAGTGGTGACGAGGCCGGCTTGTACTCGTCTCCGCCGCAAGACACCCAAGCCATGCCTTCGCAATACATTGACCCGAACCAGGCGCTGTCGGATGAGGTCAAGGACGAGGTGAAGGAGGGTGTTTGGGGCTACCTGATGCCACTGGGCGCACGCTACGGCAGCCGCAGCATTGTCATGAAGAAGCGGGTGGGCTGTGACGACGACGTGTCGAATGCATCTTCTTCTTCGAAAGGCGGCAAGAAGGGCGGCAGCAAGAAGAGTGCTGGCAAGAACGGCTCCGATCAGCCTTCGTCCAAGGGCTACTTAATAGGACGCCATCCGGAGTGCGATGTTGTGATTGACGACCCCATTGTGTCCAACCGCCACTGTCTCATCTTTGCCGAGAACAAGGGCCACGACACAATCGCCATCATTGAGGATTTGTCGAGCAACGGCACTTTTGTTAATGAGGCTTTGGTAGGCCGCAACCAGCGCCGCGAGCTGCAGGAAAAGGACGAGATTGCCGTGCTCGACAAGGCCCGGTTCGTGTTCCGGTACCCCAAGACGCGTGTCACCAGCGGCTTCCACCAGCAGTACTTGCTGCAGGACCGGCTGGGCAAGGGCCACTTTGCCGAGGTGTACCTGTGCATCGAAAAGGCCACGGGCCAGCGGTACGCCGTCAAGATCTTCACCAAAACACCGGGTGTCGAGGACCGCTCCAAGACGGATGGTCTCCAACAAGAGATTGCCGTCCTGATGGGCGTCAACCACCCGAGCGTGCTGTGCCTCAAGGATACATTTAACGAGAAAAATGCCGTGTATCTGGTGCTGGAGCTGGCCGCCGAGGGCGAGCTATTCAACTTTATCGTCCTCAACCAGAAGCTCAGCGAGAGCGAGACGCGTAAGCTGTTCAAGCAGCTGTTTGAGGGTGTCAAGTATTTGGTAAGCCACCCCCGACTCTCCTCGACTTTATTGACTCTTGCTAACCTGTCAGCACGAACGGAATATTGTCCACCGTGACATCAAGCCCGAGAACATTCTGTTGGTCGACCGTGACCTGCACGTCAAGCTGGCCGATTTCGGTCTGGCCAAGATTATCGGTGAAGAGTCGTTTACCACGACGCTCTGCGGCACGCCCAGCTACGTTGCACCTGAAATTCTAGCCGACGGCCGCCACCGCAAGTACACAAAGGCCGTCGATATCTGGTCTCTGGGTGTTGTCTTGTACATTTGTTTGTGTGGCTTCCCGCCCTTCTCAGACGAATTGCGCTCCCCAGAGTTCCCCTTCAACATGTCCCAGCAGATTCGGAGTGGTCGGTTCACGTTCCCCTCGCCCTATTGGGACTCTGTGGGCGACGCGGCCCTGGATTTGATTGATCATATGCTCGTCGTTGACCCAGAACGCCGCTACACCGTTGACCAGTGCATGGCCCACCCCTGGATGAACGAGACACCCTTCAACGTCAACGACAGCACTGACGGGCTGGTCGGCGGCGTCGCCGGGCTCGCCGTTAATCGCCGCGGCCTTGTGCGCGAGCGGACCTTGATTAGTGCCCTCAACCGTGTCGAGATTACCAAGATTCCCGGTGGCGCCAACCACGATCCCATCAAGATCTTCAACAAGAACCCGAAGGGGGGTGCTGCCCGGAACGGTAATGGCAAGGAAGCCCGCCCAGCGGACAACGCTGACCCCAGTGCGTTTATGGAGCACGGCGACAAGGGCGACCCGGAAATCTACGGCGACGAGAGTAGTGTCTACAGCAAGACCGATGTGGCCAGCAAGGGCAAAGGCAAGGGCAAGCGGTAGGAACGGTACGCTCTCTGGATTTTTGGGTGTTTTTGTGTCATTCCGTTTTGGTCGGATTGTTGGTGGTCATGGTATCTCTTCATCTCTGTATTTCTTGGTTCCTTCCTATGTCTAACCCCGGCTAGCATTTAATATTTTTGGCAGGCGTTGATTTTTTTGTTTTGTTTGTACTTTTTCTCTCTCATTTTGTCTTGTTTTGATTTTCTCGCATTTTCCTTATTTGCTTCATATTCGATGATATATACAAAAAGACATCAAGACGACAAAAGTTTTATCTGTTTTATATTTCTTCTCGAGACTGGTTTTATATTATGGATGTAATTTGATGGGCATTTCCTGACTATTCATATTCCTATGCTGTCATTATTCAGTCCATCATTATCTCATATCCATTTACCGCACAAAAAAGAGGTTATTCGCAATGCTATCCCCACCCGTCAAGTTGTAGATGCCCACCTACCCTCATTAGATAGAAATTATATAGCTGCACTTACTCTCATAGTTATTATCTAGGTCATGCCCAACTTTGATTGCCGTCCGAGCCGTGTCTGTTGGTTCAAGCAGTGCCCAGTTGCCCGTGGTGGCTTTGCCCGTCTTTTTTTTATTTTTCCCAAAATGAAAACAACATGCGGGCGACGGGAGACACCAGATTAAACAATACAATAGACCATGTACTTCGTATTCGATATAGAACAAACGCCCAAGGTACTGCCTCGGCTGCCTGCCGCACAACTGTGCCGCAGACGTCGTGGTCCTACTTATACATCTCGTCAATCACCACCAACCGACTCACGATGTTCGCAATGTCCTGTCGTATACGCTTCCCGCCAGCTGCGATTGACTCACTATGTTTCTATCAACAGTATCGTCGACATTGGTAACGAGCTTGACGTCGACATTAACGACAACACCCATGACGACAACCACAACCACAGCCACAGGCACATCGATTCTCGCCCTCACAACACAATTTGTGGCACCACCCGACTGTGCCAGTATATTCTCGACGACAAGCATCGTGTCAACCATATATGGGTCCGGTCACGATGTCGTGACCATCGGCATCACCGTATCGGATCCGAGCGATCCGCGGTTTACTGCTTGTCAGCCACCGGGATGGGGCGATGTCGCCCCGGAAAGCCGCTTTACCTTCAGTCCCGCCTTATGTCCAAAGGGCTGGACAGCATACGACATGGTCGGCACGGTGGAGCTTCAGGGGACTACGAAGTGGGGGGAAGGCTCAGCCGTTACGATGAACACAGCGCTCTGTTGTGCAAGGCGAGTTTAGTCGCCTATATCTTCATTGCATACTTCTCTGCTAACGCATGTAGTGACTACCGCCCGAATGGCTTCAGTCTCGGCACGACCCTATCCAACATTGGAGACGACAAGTGTATACAGCAAATGGCCTTCACGACAACATCCACGTCCTATAGTAACGGCGACTACACCCAAACATACCCCGTGTCCATTCGTGTGCACACACCTTACAAGGTGATGTACGAGGAGGAGGATCGCAATACGATGAATCCCAAGCCTCCAGATGTGATTACCTGTACTTTAACAGTGCCGACGTGGGTTCCGGGTACAAAAGTCAATGTCAAAAAGCTGTGCGCAGACACGGAAGAACACGGCTCTGCTGGCGACGCCGCACTTATGGGTTTTTTGTCCATTGGACTGCCCATCATTCTTGGTGGTGGTATGCTCTGTTGTTGTGGCTCGTGTTTCTACTATAGCCAAAAGAACAAGGATGAAGCACGAAGATCAGCCCGCCGACGACAAACGGCCGAAGAAGCAGCCACGGCAGCTGCAGTAGCTGCAGTTGCCGCTGCGGAACAAGCTGAAGCAGCGGAGACGGTAGAAACAGAAAGAAACAATGAGCCACCACCAGTCTACTCAAGACGGGAGTGAGTGGATTTCATGTATTAATTAGCAAGATAGAGAAGTTGGGACAGTTGGTTACATGGATTTATACGTGGTAATATTTAATAATGAAGCAATGTATGTTTTTGTCCTGTCATGTGTCACACAGGCTGATAGCCGGCAAAAAGATGAAAATATATGTTTAGCGGTGTCCCGCAACAATGGGTATCGTGTCTCGTAAGTTCCCTATCTGCATATATAACTCCAGAAGCCATCATCAGGACTTCATATTGTACAATTCCTTTCTATCGATTTCATCTCGATTTCATCACCTGCCCCCTCTCGACCGATCAGACTCGGATCCGGATTCTGGCGTTCGCCGCCGACGACCGTTTGAAGAGCCGTTTCGTCTGTCGCTTTCGTCTCCACTGTCGTCGCTGCGGTCTCTGCTGTCCCTTCGCCTTCTCTTTTTGGGTTGTCTGTCGTCTTCGTCTTGACTGTCGCTGTCGTAGTCTCTGTGCCCTTTTCTCTGGCTTCCATCACTCTCGTCACTATTGTCTTCATCTTCGTCGTCACCATCTTTCTTCTCTTCCTCCTCGTCCTCCTCATCTAGAATATCGTCAATGTCGCCTAGTGCGCTCACTCGTGGCTCCAGCTTGCCCAGATCCTCGAGATCTTCCCGTTGTGGCAGCTTCCATAGACTCGTCGCGCACACTCGCGTCTTGACCAGCAGGTCGTCCACAAACTCGTCCACAAACGTCAGTTGTGTGCCTGCACGGCCTTTGCGCCGCAACTTCCGTCGGTCGGCCAGGTACGGTTCGAGGGTTGTGTAGACGTCGGCAGCGGTGCGAGTCAGCCGCACGTAGAACAGGGCGAGGGCGCGCAAGTACTTGAATTTATCGCCGCCTTGACTGAGGTAGGCCTGCAGAATGTCATCGGAGGGGGCGAGCTGAAGTAACTTCAAGGCCAAGCACAGGAAGGGCGTCGGCTTCTGGGTGGTACCCGTCGTACCGCCGATGCAGCTGACATGCTCGACGACACGGTCGACAATGTCGGCCTCATTGACACCAAAGCACTGCTCTTTCCAGAAATAACTGTCGACGATGCGCTCGCGCACGGCCTTTTCCATAATCGTGGCCGGGTTGAGGCCGTTGGGCGCGACCGAGACGGACGACCCGCGCTCGTCGAGGAAGCGGCGCTCGTCGGCCTGGTGGAAGTCGTTGGCGGGCATCGTGAGGGTGGGTAGCAGGCAGGGGTCATGGGATGGGAGGTCGACAGGAGAGGGAGGTGTTGCGTGCGCGCGTTGTCGCGTTGTCGTGTTGTCGCAAAAATGTTGAAGTCGAATGTAATTTAGTGACGTTGAAGCTGTAGCTGTATCTGATGCGCTAACTCCGCTACAAGAATTTTGGGTGGGGGCGATCTTTGGTGGTGGTACCTCATACCTCCTTCCTTATCGATTGTTGCCCGGCCACGTGGATAAATAAAGGAGCAATGACGAGCCGCCACCCACCAATACGTCCACTCTCGATATAACGGATAGCGACATGCGACATGCGACAGGAGAACGACCAAATACGCGCAAGCTCGCACAACTCATTTTCTCCTTGTGATCGACGGCATTGATTGATAAACTAGTTTTGTTCATTTTTGGAAGCAAAAGTGTGGTTGGATACACATACAGTACACACAATTTCACGACGGCAACGACTCGGCTTTCCATTTTCTTTTCTTTCTGCGACTCGAATTTATTGCGACACAATTGCACGGCACAATACGATACAATAGACAAATAGACAATCGACTCTACTCTTCACTCGCGGCATTGGCAGACGTTAAGAATGCTCTTAACGTCGTCGCAAGTCTCGGTTGCGGTCTCGGCCAGCATTGGTGAGTTGGCTCTTTCTACTAACATATCCATTCCAGTCAGGAAGCTTCTACTTGTACGAATATTAACACACTCCCATACAGTCATCCTTTGTACTTTCGCCCTCTTCATCAGCGGCTATGTCTTGCAACAGCGCACACTCCGCCAGCTGCGGCAGTCTATCCGCATGCCGAAACCCGAGCCGCCCAAGATCTTCTTGCCCGACCGTTTCAACAAGATGACGACTGAACTGTCCGACGGCACAATTGTTACGATTGACAACGACGTGGACGAGAACGGGAAAGCCATTATTGTCGCGGACAATGCGCCGAGCAAGAGCCAGGCGAGCCCGCTGTTCGGCGGCCAAAAGGACAACAAAGCCAATAAAGGTGTTGCCGATGTTGTTGTTGTCGAAGTGAAGCCGAGTCAACCAGGAGCAGAAGATCAGACACAGCAACAGCCACAACAGCCGCAGAAGGCAGCCGATGCCATTGTCATCCCTGCAGTAGCAGAGCAGAAACCCGTCAAACCCGTCAGCAAGGCCGAGCGGCGGCGACGCATCAAAGAAGAGCTGATGAGAATGGGGGCCAACGAGAAGCCTGCCTACTACCAACGGCGACTGTACTGATTCGACGATGACGGCTGTTTCTGACACTTATTTACGACTCTCATCTGCTTTCGGAGGCTGCTTTGCTTTTTAGTTTACATTTGTTTTGCGTTTTGCGTTTTTGCTTTTCTGTTTTATGGCGATTTACACGACACGCCGCCAACTGTATCATTACTATCTTTGGACATATGCTTTTGGACATTTGCTTTGGTTTTACAATTTTTGGATATAAATGAATTTCTCAAGAAGCTATACCTTTTATTTGCTTCATTCATTTCATCTCTTTCCCTTCTTTCAGATCGCTTGTGACCGACATGTGAAATGCAAATAGTATGTGATATGCGCATATCGCTCTATCAGAGCTACAAAATCGACCCACTCTCTAGCATCACCAATTTTTGGAGAAGACATCAAGCAACGTCAATCCCGGCGAATTGAACCCCACGATCGACCAATCGGTAGCACAATTGTTGCCAGAACCGCCCTCACCACACACAACGACTATGAACCCCATAATACCACAACGGCTGTGGCAGCCTGCCGTACGCCGGCTCGCTACAGCGGCTACAAACGGAACAAAGCCCACAGCAACCGGCATCTGCCGTCGCTTAATCGGCACCACTTCAGCTTCGGTCTCGACGCCATGCAGGCAGTGTCTGCGCCAATTGACGCCTGCAAATTCTCGTCGCGCCACCCGCACATCGACAGCACTCCGATCTTCCTTCTCGACCATGGCCGCCCGCCGCAAACAGCAGCGCCCCGCCGACGCTGAACCCCTCCAGCCCGCCGACGACCCCAACTTTACCTCGATCCTCGACAACCCGCCCGAGATTGTGCGGTCCGGTGGCCGGAAACACGGTCCGGGCCTGATTATCCTCGCCCTCATTCCGATCACAGCCTTTGCCCTCGGCACCTGGCAGGTCTTCCGTCTTAAATGGAAGACCGATCTGCTGGCCAAGTGCGAAGACCGGCTCGTGCGCGCACCTCTCCCGCTGAACCCGCAGAACGTCGCCGACGCCGTCGCTCATAGCCGCGGCGAGTCGTCGGACGGTGTCGCAGGTGGCGGCGCCAGCGACTTTGACTACCGCCGCATTGTCGCCGTCGGCACCTTCCGGCACGACCAGGAAATGCTTGTGGGCCCGCGTGTGCGTGAGGGTGTGGCGGGCTACTTTGTGGTGACGCCGCTGGAGATTGTGGATACACGAAACCCAGAGGCCGAGACGGCTGAAAAGACAACGATTCTGGTCAACCGCGGCTGGATCTCTCGCGAGCAGCGGGACCAGCGGGCACGGTTGAGAGTGCCGGGTGCTTTGCCTAGGGGCCTTGTTCGCGTCGAGGGCATGCTGCGGGCGCCGTGGAAGAAGAATTTCTTTACGCCCGACAACCGGCCGGACAAGAGCGAATTTTACTTTCCCGACGTCGAGGGCATGGCCAAGCTGACGGGCAGTCTTCCCGTATGGGTGGAGGTGACGATGGGTAAGGTCTCCCCTTTCTGTAGTAATCCTTATGGGTATCAATTTGCTATGAACTCTGCTAACTTCTTCAGAACCCGACCTGCTCCAAGTTTACGACATGGAGGCCAAAGGCATTCCCATTGGCAAGCCCGCCGAGGTCAACCTCCGCAACAACCACGCCCAGTACATCTTTACCTGGTACAGCCTGTCCCTGGCCACGACCATTATGCTGTGGATGGTCACCAAGAAGCCCGCGTCGGACATCACAAAACGTGTCCGCCTCAACAAGAACTGGTAGATCATAAGACTGGCGCTTGTCCAAAAATATAATAATAAAATACCTGATCTTCTCTCAGTATATTTTTTATTACTCCTTTCCTTGCCTTGATGCAGTGCCGTGCTCATGTGGCGTCGTTGGCCCGCTTCTTTCCTATTCGGCCAGCGCCTGACGAAAGCCGTTGTGCAGGTTTGCTCTGTTTGTTCTGTCGTTGGCGCTTCAGTGTCGGGGCATCGGGAATCATGCGTAGCTCTTGTAGAAGCTCGCGCGGAAGCATGCGCTGAGCCAGTGAGAATGGCGTGACGGCAGCATTTACTTGTCGTTGTCTGTAATCCTTTAGTAAACAAAATCAACCTAGTCATAGTGATCGAATTGGACTCACCTCCGCATCAACAGGAGAACATCGCTCTCGTCGATCGTCTTGCGGCCGCCGTGCTTGGCGTACCGCTGCAGATCGACTCCGATTTGCTCAAAGAACCAGTCCGACGCTGTGCTTAAAGCTGCCACCGTTTCGGGGCTGAGTTTCGCTTTACCCGATCCAGACGATTGCGCAAAGGTTTGTGCAACGCGCTTGACCACGCCGACAGGCAAAGATGGATAGGCAATGCCGTGGGCAGAGAGCTTCAGTCGTTTTCCTGGTTTCGTCTTCTCTTGTGAGGCTTGTATAATGTCCGCTGCCTTTTGGGTACCATCGTGAGCTGAGGCGGCCACCCTTTCAGCGTCGTGTTCGTTGTTCGGCTCGTCGTCGTCGTCGTCCCAAAAGTTGCCTCCACCATTGTCGTCGCCACCGCCGTAGTCGTCAAAGTTGTCAAAGTTTGCGCCGAAATCGTGTTCACCAGCGTCGTCACCACCCAACAGGCCAGGCTCATTCTCGCCGTCACCTTCCACCAAGAGCGTGCCCAGTGTCCGGTCAGGCGACCGCTGACCTAGCATAAACGTCGTCTCGTTGCCACCGTCCAGGCCCAAATCCAACACACCGACACCGAACCCGCTTTCACGGCCGTCCGCACCAAGTCGTGCCTCGTGCTGCTCGCCCGTGTCTGAGTCCACACGCTCAAACGTCATGTTTGCACCCGGGGGGGACTCGCCGGGCATTAAGTTGTCAAACGCGCCTTCAGGGAAGAAGGCCGACGTCTGCTCGAGACGGCCGGCAATGTCGTTGTCTTCACCTCCACCGTCGGCACCCCGCCCAAACTCATCCATGTAGTCACTCATCCGCATGCTGCCAAAGCTGCTCCGCACGCCGAGGCTCGCTCTAGAAAACCGCCGTGCTTGCAGCAGCTGCTCTTGTGTGGCCGCCCGCCGTGCCAGCTCAATCGACCGTTGTGTAAAGTTGGCCAGGTCGGCGTCCGCATCGGCCTCGGCGTCGTCGCTTTCCCCATTCTCCAGGATCAATGACCTATGTGGCCTCAGATCGTCATCGTTGTCGTTGTCTTCGATATTGAGCGACATGCGCGGACGGTCGAGGGGCAGCGAGTCGTCATCGTCGTCGTCAATCCCCAGGACGCTCCTAATGGTCCGTCGTCGCGTCGCCGAGGCTGTGCTGCTATCAGGTCCTCCGTGCATCATGTCGTCCATCTCCATGTCAATATCCAGCGGTTGACGGTGCCGCCGGCTCTGTTGCGCACTGCCGCCACTACCCGGCGACGAGGACGAGGCGATGGGCTGTGAGATGGGCGCCAACCGTCGACTCAGGTTCCGTAACAGGTCGCGTGGTGAGTCACGCAGCATACGTCCACTCTTGCGCCGGCTTTGACGGCCGCCGGGCGTAAAGATGGCAGTGCGGCGGCTGTCCAATGCCAACCGCGCGGCGCGTGCATGTGGTGTGCGACCGGCCGTGCCGGGTGTCCGTCGGCCGAAATTGGTCTTTGTAGCAGTGTTGGGCGTCCGGTAATTCCCTCCGGCCGAAGCTGGCCCGACGCTGCTGGGTCCATTATTGCTGTGCTGTCGCTGTTGTTGTCTGCCGGTCGTCGGTGTCTGAACGGCAGAGCCCGCCGCGCCGCCGCGTGCGGTGGAGGTTCCCATTGGTGAACTCATCATGGTACGATTGTTGATGGGTGTGTTGGGTGCATGCGATAAATTTGTCCAATAGTGGCGATGTCTTGTGGAGAAGCCGTTATGCACAATTCAATCCGATGCACTTTCCTTGTATGTACGGAGTACGCCGGTCGTAGCGTTATTGGTCGTGCCTTCCGCTTTGGGGGACGCGTCTGACAAGGCGCGTCGAGCATGCCAGCAGCCACATGGGCTTTAGTGGGGGTGGCCCATTAACACACTTTACAGCGGGAAGGAGCTATCAACAGCAGCACTCAACGTCCGATAAGCGATAACACACTCCAGCGACAAGTAACAGCAGGAACGCTCCAAAAAGCTTCCACAGAAAGGAAGGAGCGATGGAGTTCTCAACTCTCAACTTACGACGACGCTTTGAAAACGTCACCAAGCCGGAAAGCTTTGAGATTTGTTTCTGTTACTATCACGCTTCCCCTGATTCCTCACATATCGTCTTGTCGCCAAGCCGGACGCCTCTTTCCCCGTGGGTAGGTCTCCATAGTCAGGAACAAACCCACGTTTCTTTTGCCCTTCTTTGTTCCTGCGGGCAATTTTCTCTATTTTCTGAATGACAGCGGCAACGGTCGAATATCCAAAACAAAGACAGCTGTCGAGGCTAACAGAAGGATAGGCAGGCACAGGCATCACAGGCATAGCAGGCATAACGAACACAGGCATTCACGAACAGACCCAAGTCCTCACTCTATGCCCACCGGAGAGCACGTTTACCGGCACTCCTATGTGCGGGTGGTGCAATGCCATCGCGCTGGGACGTGTTAGCAAGTCGACGCAAGGGAGAGACATCTCAACTGTCAAGGTCCTTTTGTGACTCTTTTTGGAGTCATTTTCTTGCCTTTTGTTCTTCTACCTTTCGTTCTAGTTTTGCTCTGACTTTGAGCACAGACACACACTGCAGCCGACGACCGGACTTTTCAAAGACATTTGACTGGGCAAAGGATCTCGGTCAGTCTCTTTCTTCTGATTCTTTGGTTCACCAAAAATTATGGCAAGCAAGTGAAAGTTTGGCAGCCAAGTGCACTTACTCTCTTTGACTCTCCCATTCACAGCTCAAAACCTCAAGTCGTCCCCCTTGCTGTGTGCAGCATCTGAAACGGCCAATCATCAGCTCCGGTTTTCCGCCTTGACAGACAGGTGGGTCCTTTTTTTTTGTCGTCGCCCTGTCTTTCCTCTTCGTCCGTCTTTTGTGTGTCTTCCTTTCTTCCTCTCTTTTACCCTTTGAGCCCTCAACCTCTGCGATCAGGCGCTATTTGAGGCACCATCTGTGTCAAACATCGTGCTCCTCTAGCCAGAAAAATAAGAGAAGAATGAGAAAAGGGGGGCTCCAAGAAGGAGGGGGCCAGCAAAGAGAAACATCGAAACAGCTAGTGAGGGGACACACAAACAGCCAGGGGGCATCTTGCATCGAACAAGGTATCTCTCTGCTTACTTTCTGTGTAGAAATACATCAACTTCCAGCCTGCCCTCTCTTACCGGCCCATTCGAAGCCCGAAACACACGATCGATCGAGGCGTCAGTCGACCAGGGGGTGTGAGGGTAAGGCACAGTCTTTTTCACGTCCACCCACAACCACTTCTGTGAACTTTCTGTATTCTTGTCACGGCTCGTGGCAACATGGGAATTCTTCCGCTTTTCCCTTTCTTGCAACAAATCCCATGTTCCCTCTCAACACTGTCAGATACACACTCAAACGGATTACTCCGTGATACTCTTTTCCCTTCCGCTGCTCCATACTGCCCTTCTCCCATTCTCCTTGTAACACTTCATCCGTCTATAATGGGCCGTTTTGTTTCGATCAGATACCTTTGCTGCTTGCCATCCGGTCGATCAAAGACGGATCAAAGCGGTGCAAAAGTCCAGCCCAGACGGAGGCCGAGAGAGTTCTTTGTCCATTCCACCCAGTTACTATACTCAGTACATGTCATAAATTGTGTGCACTCTTTGTGAAGTTGTGTGAGCACCGCTCGCCTTGTCTCTCGCCTTTTCTTTGCCTTGCCTTTCACGCAGCTCTTGATATCTGGGATTGGCCTGTGATTTGGCAGTCCTACGCTGTCGCAGCCTGGCGCGCATGGTAGCTCCAGCGCTCTCAGCGAGTAGAAATGACCCAACGCCGACCCACACTGCCTGAAGCGCGGGCCCCAAATTGGCAGCACCGTCTTCCCGTAGCCAAACGAGCCAATCCGAGTCAAGTTGGGAAAGGGAAGACCAACCTAAAAACCAAAGAAGGGGATGCTCTGCTGGGCCGGACCCTGCGATTATATTGAGCCCGTGTGGGAAAAGTATTCGGCCAAGTCAGCGCACACATACTTTTCATCAGCTAAAACAAGCACAATTTTAGAAGAAAATACACTGTGAAAACTCGTTTTCTGAAATGATAAATAAGTAAAGAGTGTGCACAAATTTTCCGTTACTTTTTATTACGTTTATCAAAGACGTTATAGCTATCTTTTAAACAGACTCCGACATGTTCGAGAGGTCAACTTTCTCTGTGACTTCGCGCCAGGCTTCAACCAATAAAACACGATAACATCTATGGGCCCTGTTTAAAGGCCTTCTCCAAAAAGTTCGACTTTTGGTGCAGACGGGCCCGATAAAATACAGGGGGGTGGCCCAGCAGAGCTTTCCAAAAAGAACCAAGAGAACCAACCGCCAGGTCCTATCAGCGGGGCCCCTTTCCACCCCTCGCTCTAGCACAGGCCCAGGCCCTGGTTCCTGCCTAGGACGCGGCCTTTCACCGTCTGCCCCTTCCTGTTCTTCCTATTTTTGTTCGTGTTCGGGGGTTGGGGACCAGCTCTGTCCTTTCTTTTCTTTCGTCTCTCCCTCGGAGCTAGGTCTGGTCGCACCTTCCCCCAGCAGGCGCTCGCTCCTGCCCCCGTCACCGCCAACCATAATTCTGCCCCCTTTCCGCCTTCCGCTCTCCGCCCTTTTCGCCCACCCATTCCTCTCTCCTGTCTCCGTCCTCTGCTCCTCCCCTCTTCCCCTTCCAATGTTCAGCCTCAGCCTCTCGTCGACGATCACGACCGACAACACAAACAATCGCAACTCGTGTTTTTTTGGAAGTCCGTTACCGCAATCGAAACATCGACGAATTAATCAACCCGCCGCAACAATCGCACAAGAACACTGCCGCAACAAGGTACGCAAACACCCCTCCCCGCCCCAACAGTCAACAGCAGTTGTTGTTGCTCCTTTAGCTTTCTGGGCCGATCACAACAAAACCTCGCCTTCATCTTGTCTCCGCTTTCTTGCTCCGGACTTCTCTTCTCGCCTTCGTGTGTTGTTCGGGAAAGGCTGTTGTCCCGGCATCTCGGACGAGACCTCTCTATTGTCTGCTTGGCTCTCCTCTCTCTGTTGTCTCTTCTCCTCCCATCTCTCTCTCCTCTTTCTCGTCCATCCCGTCCGTTTAACTTGCACATACGCATCTTCCATTCTCTCCAACCCTCACACCTCACCTCTGTCGAGCTCGATGCTGCATTGCTGCTCGTCTGGATTGCTGTGCAGTGCCACCCACTTTCTCGCTGCTCTCCCCTTGGCCTCCTGCTTCTACGAAATATCCATCTTTGCCCAGGGCGTGTCAAAACGCTGAAACGACTTGGTTCGTGCTCTGCCTGCTGCTGCTCCATGGTGGTCCCAGAAACTGCTCGCTCGCTACCTAATCTCTCCTCCTCGGCCTGGGCTCTTCTCTTCCCTCTATCTTTTGATCCCCTGTGCAGATTTGCCTCTACCTCCCCCCCTCTGCTCCACTCCAGCCATTCCCAAACTGTTCCATCCCCCTTCCATCGCCGACTCCACCGGCAGCCTTTTGTTGCTTCCTGGACCCCAAGGCTGTTGGCGGTATTACGACGCATCGTGCCTGAGGTGTCTGGATCGTACGGCGAGAACTGAGAACTGAGTCCTGCGCACTCTTTCTTCTGCGCCGTCCATTCCGTTACCCTGGCTCTTGCACTTCTCTCTGCTGCTGCTCCAAGTGGCTTCACGCTGAACCTGCCTTGCCCTCCTGAGCCCTCACCAAACCGCCCCTGGCCCTAACACCACTATCTTACACTTTACCTAACAAAAGCGGCTCGAGCCACGTTTAGTGCACCGGTCGTCGCTTTACTCTTTCCCCACTGTTCGTTCATTCTTCCGCACCCTTCCCACCCATCCCAAACCTGCCCCCCAGAAGGGACCGGTGTCCCCCCTGCCCTGTTTTTTGAGAGTTTTGAGAGAGGAGAGAAAAATAGGGAGAGAACAAGAAACCCAAAAAATATGGGGATCGCAAAGGGATAAAGAGAACTGAGAGAGAAAAGAGAGACAAAGCCAAGACAACAGAGAGGAGGGTCGGAATAAAAGCGAACCTAAACCCGTCCGCAAACCCGCAACGAGAACCGTTCAAGAATTCGAGATTCGAGATTTGACAACTCGAGAACCTCAATACCTGAACCGCAGAACCTCATAAGGCACATAATATATACCTATACCTGAATCCTAACATTAGCTCTTTTTCCGCAGCAGGTTTCTTTTCTACCACCCACCTAAAAACCGCAGACCACAAACTGCCCGATAGCCCGCCACCGACCTTTTCTCTCTTCTTCTGCAGGCCAAGTTTGATCTGCCTCGCTCGCCGCTATTTCTCCCGTCCATACACATCACATATAATCGGATCGAACGAAGGTCGTCTTTCTTCACAAGCATCGGATTGCATTCTCGGGAATTTTAACGCCTGTCCCTCTTCAACCTCCTACCAACCTCCTCAACAAAATATCCAGACAAATCGGTGTCTAAACAACTCACAAATCCAAAATCAAGATGGCAGCTCCCGGTGTTCAGTCTTTGAAGGTGCGCCTCCCATACTCTCGGACGCAAAATCGAGCTGATACTTGAAAATGGCGACAAGACAGGTTCACCCCCGAAATATCGAGCGACCGGCTAACCAGGGATTTCTATACAGTGTGTCGTGACTGGTGATGGTGCCGTTGGCAAGGTACGCCTCTTTTCCCTCGTTAACGAAAGCCACGGTGGCTACGGTGGCAGCATAACTAACACTGTATTTCTAGACATGTCTTCTTATCTCGTACACAACAAACGCCTTCCCCGGCGAGTACATCCCGACCGTTTTCGACAACTACTCGGCTAGTGTGATGGTCGACGGGAAGCCCATCAGCCTGGGCCTGTGGGATACGGCCGGTCAGGAGGATTACGATCGTCTGCGTCCGCTGTCGTACCCCCAGACCGATGTTTTCCTGATTTGCTTCTCCATCGTCAGCCCTCCGTCGTTTGACAACGTCAAGGCGAAGGTACGTACATCATGCGTAGCATTTTGGCCAGCGTGCAGGTGCTGTACTATCAATAGCTCTATTGTAATCAGACCGCTAACCTGTCCAGTGGTACCCCGAGATCGACCACCACGCACCGAACGTGCCTATTATCCTCGTCGGCACCAAGCTGGATCTCCGCGAGGACCCCGCCACGCTGGAGTCCCTGCGCCAGAAGCGCATGGAGCCCGTGTCGTACGACCAGGCACTCATGTGCGCAAAGGAGATCCGGGCACACAAGTACCTCGAGTGCTCTGCCCTGACCCAGCGCAACCTCAAGAGCGTCTTCGATGAGGCTATTCGGTAGGCCGCCCGCCCATCCGTACGATGATGTAATTATGTCCGTTGCTAACCCTTACAGCGCCGTCCTTAACCCCCGGCCCGTCCAGCAGAAGCAAAAGAAGTCCAAGTGCTCGATCCTATAAGCGACCCGCATAAGTTACGCTGAAGAGACGATGTGCATGAACGACGACAACGCGAAGATGAAGACGATATGGCGGCGGGACTTGAGCTGCCCCCGCCCTTTTTTGTACCCGGATCGCGGATCCCCGGGTGCGAGTAGAGTGGATACCCCTCCTTTTTTATATATTTGTTTGATTTTGGACTCTCTCGAACGTGTGCTGCTGTGGGCATGCGTTGGGATTTTTTGATGCCTTTGCTGTCTTGCCCGTTTTTCATATGGTGGCAGTGAGGGCTCGTGAAGAATAGAAACAACCTTGGGCTGTGGTGGCAGGAGAAGTATGCCGAAAGGGTGTGCAAAAGGGTTTTCAGTTTTGGTGCTTGGATCTTCTTTTGCTATCCGTATTCCTTTGCGGCACCCTTTTTGTGTTTTTCTGTTCTGATCGCCTGCCCAGCCCCTTTTCACTTCTCCGTTTCATGATTTCCGCTTTTTTTATACTGTCTTCTGCTGTTTTGTTTGTTTCTTGTTTATTGTTTACAGGTATCGGTCATTTTTATTGCGTATTTCGTCATTTCGTCATATACTACTCTTTCTGGATTTCATGAAACGTTCTTTTTATCATCGTTCTCCGTTTCTCGTCCTTCTCTCTCCCTCCCCTTATATATGACGTACATAGCCCACAGTTTACAGTTGTCTCTTGTTTATTGTATTGTCTTTCAACGTTGTTCTTATACGTGCTTTATATTTACCTCAAAGGGTTTATAATGCCTTAGTTACAAGAGCCGAAGTCCTGCTATGGAAGCACACAAGTACAGATCTATCACATAGAGTATGGAAACGAAGTAAAATGGAACAATGAAAGGCTATTAGATGTCCGAAAAGAAACTATAAAGACATGAACTCCTATAATAAAACACAAATGTCCGTTGCGCCTTAAATCAACTGCAATGCTTTTGTATCTCAATTCCCTCTCCTTAGTAGAGAAGAATCGATATCGGCTTTGGGGCATCCTTGGGCTTTTCTTCCTCGCCCTCCGCCTCACCCGTGTTGTACCGCGCCTTGATCTCAGGCCGCGACAACCACTTCATCACTGGCAGCACCGTATCTGACATGTCCAGCACACCCCGCTTCTTCTGGTCAATGTGCGACGCGTCCACCACAATCCGCCGTAAGTGCGCCACCGACAGCGCGCCGCTTTCGAGGAGGTCAATGAGGCGTGCGGGGGTACCCACGGCCAATCCTGTCCGATGCTTCCCTAGAAACTCGACAGCCTCGGCCAGCTTAATGTGCTTCGCAAACAGCTTGGCCACGGCATTGTTCTTGGTGCCAAACGCCCGCACCGCCCGCACCAGATCAGCCGCCCGTTGGCCTGCACCCGTGACCACAATCGTGTGCGGTGCGCCCTTAGCCTCGGGCGCCGTGTGCAGAATCTGCTTGCCCTTGCCCTTGCTTCCCGGCTTGCCCGTTTCGGTGATGGGCGCCATATCCTCCAAAAAGTCTGCCAGGTTCTCGAGCGTCCGGTCCTTTTCGTACGGCGACGAGTCCACAAAGGCACCAATCGGCACACTGAGGTCAGCCAGCTCGATCTCGCTCAAGTCGGCGCCGTAGCGTTTTGTCTGGCGGGCCAAGTAGGCGGCCGACAGCGCAGCGTCCATGCGGGAAAACGAGCGGTTGAGAGCCAAATCGTAGTCGAGGTCGGCTTCGTTGACGGCGTTGGGGTGTTTCTGAGAATTATTCTTATTGTTTTCCTTGGCCTTTTGCTTCTTGGCCTTGAACTTGGCGCGCTTCTCTTCGGCGGTCAATGGCGGCGGCGGGGTCTGTTTGGGCTTGTCTGCGTCGTCTCCTTCCTTCTTTTCCTTGCGCTGCTTCTTGGGACGGGGTCCCTTGCTTGGGGGCGGCACATAGCCGTTGACATTGTCGCGGTCGGTGGGGAGGCCGGGTCCGTTGCCGTTGCCGTTGCCGTCGTCACGTTTGCGCTTGCCACCGCCCTGGAAGCCTCCTCTCTTGAAAGGTGGCCGCGTGGGCTTGGGCGGCTCTGGGGGTGGTAATGGTTGGCGGTCGGACATGGTCGTGTGTGTGGTTGTGGTTGTGGTGGAAGGGGGTATTGTGCAGACTGCCAAACGGAACTATGTAATTTTCAGGGCGGTTTGGGAAGGCGTCGATTTTTTCTTAGTACTGCCGGATGAAATTTGGCAGATACTGAAGGCGGTGAGAGCCGAAGCTCCAGGGCGGTCACCACCCAAAATAGAGCGGCTGCACTGATGAGGACCTTGGCGCCTGGGCGCCTAACATTGTATCTCAACACTGCCGGCCGGCAAACTTACAGTGCAAACTCCACATGCCAAAACCCGCGACTCCACGAGGACTCACAAGCAAGTCAAGCTTTCTCCGTTTTCCACATTCTTGGTGCTCGCATTTTTCCACAATTTTTCTTGATATATGTCCTAATTAGGAAATTTGTTGGATTGCTCATCATCAATACTAAAGATTCCATATCTACGGTGCACATGCTTAGTCACAGGAACAGAAAGGAAGCTTTCTTGAACTTGTCTGATGTTATCCAGTCCCTCGATTGTCACAGATCTCGCGATAAACATTGAGATCCTTCACTATTGATATACTCCGCATGAGCTAACGGCATGGTCAATCATGATAACGAACGTGTGAGTTTACCTGGGGAAGGTCAAGATCAAATCCAACAAGCGCAGACGATAGCCGACACGATAACGATATTGGACGAAGGAGTGCGATAGGAATATTAAGGTGCCTCTCAAATCCCAAAGAAACATCATGCACGGCCATGCAGCCCTTACGTCCCCAAAGCTTCCCCGCGCGTTGTGGGCGTAAGGAAGTAATAATGTGAGGTTAGCATCCTCGGATCTGTTATCCGTTCGACAGGCAGATAGCTCTCTTCCGTAATGGCATCTTATGATAGCTGTCGGTGATCGTCCTTGTTCACGGCAGGTTCATTAGTCAAGCTCCTCGTGTCTTGATTATCAATCTGAGTTTGATTTCACATCTTTTCCAATATTGGTCGTCATCTTCCAATATTCGGTCGTCATACATTTTTTGCAATCTCAAATGGCCTCACTTCTTCCACTTTCACTGTCAACAAGCCCCAACAAGCTTTTTCCCATTCTGGGCAGGCCGTCAACATACGGAACCCATCAGGGGCCAACAGGGTCGGTTCAAAGTCTTGACATACCGGGCCGTTGTCTTGTCAATATCTTGAACATATCCGAGGCCACTACAGCGCACCGCATGGTCACTGGAAACTGCAGTTCCGGCGCAGAGTCGTGAAAGTGGGGGCTTTGGGGGTTCTACACGGGGCGGCCAGACCGTCAAAGTCGTATGTACTAGCCCGATTAGGAAAGAGAAAACGACCACTACACGCAGAAAAAGACGGAGCAAAGAACAGTCAATGGCGTCAAAGCCTGCAAAAAAGCGTGCAAAAAACGTGAATGGCAAAGTCCGTGGGCACAAGACGGCCACCTGAAGCGGGCCTGCCGCCGTTTAAGCATTAAAAAAGCAAGGCTGCCGGTGTTTTTTTCTGTGAAGATGACCTGCGCAATTGGGGAAGAAGATACGACTCTAAAAAAGTTTTGGTGCTTCAGTGTCGATTGTTCCTTCCTTCTTTTGCCTTTTTGCTCGAAGACGGTTCTTTCGTTCTTTCCTTCTACGCACAAGCCCTCGAAGGCCCTCTCCATTTTTTTTATTCTCTGTTTTTCTTTTCTTTTTTCCTACCCACTGTCGTCGATTGTCGTCCATCTTGCCCCCATATTGTCGTTGACTAACATGACGGACGCCTCGATTCCCGGACTCGTACTTCTATTCCTCTTTTATTTTTCCTTCTTCTTCGGGTCGTTTCTAGTTGCCCGCCGCACCGGCTTATATATATCAGTCGCTGTCGTGGACTTTGCCAGTCTCTGCTTCTTTCTTTCCCCAGAATTTGACAACTTCACCCACGAGCTCTTTCCGTCTTGGCTTTGAACTGTCAAACTTGGCTTTTGAACTTGGCTTGGCTCTTCTTGGAACCAACAGTGGCACTTTCCCGTCTGCCACGCTACAGTGACTTGACACTCCCTGCCCGATTCGATACTACTACAGTCTGTACCTTCCTTAGTCAGAAATATTTCTAGACCGGACTGCCTCTACTTCTCCTCTCCTCCGATTCACTTTCACCAACGAACCTTCTTTCTTCAACTTCAACTTTACTTTCGACCATACTCGTCGACGGCCACAGTCACCCACCATGGCGCCGCAAACAAGTATCCCAGTGGTATGTATTGTCTTGCCATCAGGAGGACCATTCATAAAGCTTCTACTAACATACTCTCATCCAGGCCGCCAATGTGTTAGGCGTAAGTTTTTCCGATATTCGCATCGAGCAACTCTGGTGTTGCTTTCAAATTCGGTCGTGTTACAGCAACACAGACGACCTCATAAACTCCTCCACGAAGAGAAGCTTTGACTAACATTATATGATTTTTTCCTGCAATCAGACAATCGGCACAGGTAAGCCAATTTCCTTATTTATATTCAACGTTTGTTGACTATTTTCTTTACCATATACCATGATTGGTTACTAACATGCTGTGCCAGTGTGAGTAACATAACCATCCGTAACACAACCCTCCCGTCGTCGATCTTGTGTCACGGCCGGGATATCGAGCCGGATCGACGTCCGATGAACTCAAAGTTACTCGAAAACCAAGTATTTGTTTAACCTTGATACTAACTTCTGTCTACAGATTCTGGTGTGTTCAGTTGATTCCCCAAATATGGACCAACTGGCGGACAAAGAAGACGGACGGCCTGCCGGCCCTCATGATGTTCTTGTGGGGCGTATGTGGTGTGCCTTTTGGTGCTTATGCCATCATGCAAAACTACAACATTCCCATCCAGGTCCAACCACAAGTCTTTATGGGCCTCTGCCTCATCAGCTGGTCCCAGATTCTGATTTACGGCAACGGTTGGTCCGTCAAGAAGGCCGCCGCCGCCGGTCTCGCCCTCGCAGTTCTTTTTGCCGGCATCGAAGCCGCCCTCATCCTGACACTCAAGCCCATTTACGAACGCGGCAACGAAGCCCCCGCCCTCGCCGTCGGTATCATCGCTTCAATTTTTCTCGCTGCCGGTCTTATCCCCCCTTACTTTGAAATCTACAAGCGCCGCGGCCGCGTCGTCGGCATCAACTTTGTGTTTTTGGCCATGGACTGGAGCGGTGCCTTTTTCTCACTCATGGCCCTCGTCGCCCAAAACACTTTTGACATTCTTGGTGGTGTCCTCTACGTTATATGCGCCCTGCTGGAGATTGGCATCTTTATGTCGCACATTATCTGGCTCATCCGCACCCGCAAGCTCCGCAAACAGGCCAAGGCCGAGGGCAAGACGTTTGACGAACTCGCCGCCGAAATCATTGCCGAGCGCGGCGCCGACAATTTCCCCTTTGCCGAGCGGCCCCTGCACCCCTTCTTTACCTCGGCCTGGTGGCGCAACCGCTTCAACGGCAAGCACATGAAGCCAAATGCGCTGGACCTGGAGGCTGCTACGGCGCGACGCAACGACGAGGAGCAGGCTCTGCCGACGAACGAGAAGGCGGTCCCAACGGAGGTGCCTGCCTATGGCGGTCCCTCACACCTTACCGCCGCCTCGTCGACGCCTGCCGTCGCCACACAGTCGGCCCCGAACACCGCTACAACGGATGACGCCTGTCTATCCCGCTCTTGCAGCGACAGTGTGGCGCCGACGCAATGTGGTGAGATTGAGACTGAGTTTGATGAGAAGCGGTAGAAGAAGGGGGTATCTGCAGTGTTTGGTGGATGTAATGACGATGTGGTTGTGTTTCCATGTCCTTTTTTTTTGCACCTCCTGCTTTTTTGGCATAGCGAAACATACCCCGTGCGATGTTTGATTACGATTTAGAGATGCTTGTTAGAAACGGCTGTTGGTCTAGACATAGATCTGTTCTAGTTGCATTTTGACGTTATAGAATTACTTAATAAGAAAGACCAAAAAATTGATACTTTAAAGTAAATGCATACAGATAGCTACAAGTGCTCACCGTTTTGTATATCCTATCATAAATAATAGACCGTACGCTCCCAAGTAACAAGCAAAAATCCAAACAAAAGATCGCAGCTCTTGTATAAGCATAAGAATCGAATAAAATGCATCGCCTGCGCCAATGCTCGCCCTTCCTTTTATAATCGTACACAATGTACTCCATACCGTACTTTTTCAACAACCGCCCAATGCTCGCCCCCCATTCTGCTCCGGGTATCATATTATAAGTTCCCCCAATAGTCTCTTCGATCGCTCCACCACACATTACCGACCGTAAGAGGGTGCCTCAAAAGGGAATGCCTCTTCAATCATCCGGTTCGCCGACATCGACAGCTTGCTCTTCTCCTCCAGAGATGCGTACTGCAAGTCGTTGAGCGACGTTGGCGGCGGCAGCGCTGCCGAGTCGTCCGCCTCGCTAAAAACAATCGTTTCCAGGACGGTAAAGTTGGTCCAGTCGATCCGTGCCAGCTCCTCCTTGGCCACCACCCGCTCGTACTCCTCCTTCTTGCGCTGCGACGTCTCCCAGTCCTTGTAAGCGATCCGCTGCTTGGCCCGCAACAGGATTGAGAAGCGTTCGTCGGCATTCTTGCGCAGGTAAGCCAAGCGGTCGGCCGTCGATACCCCCTTCTTGTCGCCGTCGTTCTCTCCCTCGACTGGAGCCGCCCCCAGATCCTTGTTGATCAGCGTGTACTGGTCGACCATGTGCTGAAAGTAGTTGTGCAGCGAGTGGTTCGGCAGCAAGAACTGGAACTGGGCATTGTTGACCTCGCGCTGTAGCAGTTGGGTCAGAAACGGACGGCCATGCACGGCCACAAACGACGCTGCCAACCGCAAAATGTCCAGATCCTTGGCATTCATGATGGGCAGCCGCGCCGAGAACTCGTAGTCTGGCGGCTTCTCGGGGCCCTTGGGTGCGTCGGCAGGCAGTCCTCCTGCGCCGCCAGCTGGTGCACCCGGCGTCTCTGCTACTCTTCCCGCTGCCACGGCCGTCACTCGTCCTGCTTTGTACTCTTCTTTCCGCCATTCGTAGTAGGCGTGGAACGCGTCGTCTGGGTTCGTCACAAAACTGAATTTCGGGTTGTTGCTGTGGTTCTCGCGCAGCCGCGCCTCGATACCCGCACCACCACGCACTGCGTAACCCGCCGTCTTTTCGATGACCTCACGCATCTCACCAGGGGGCGGCATAATCACACCGGCCGGCGGCTTGATGCGGTCGAGAGTTGCCGTTGCGGCAGCCACTGCCGCCGACAATGCGGCGTTGTCCGACGCCATTGTGAAAGGAGGGATGGGTGTGTATGTAAGAGAGTATGCGAGAGTCTATCGGATGGTAGGAATCGATAGAAGGCGGAGGAAAGGTGTCTTATCTACTCGCGATCTGCTCGCAAAGTGGTCGTTGTGCAGTTGTCGTCGATGAGGGGCGATATGGGAAGCTTTTGCGAGCAAACACGCTGTAAAAATTCACGAGGCAGCACAAGGCGACAGAAGGTCGCGCTAGTGGAGCTTTCAAGGGTCGTCACGTGTGATGACTAATTTTGAAGATCGGGATATCGACATCGTCCACTTGAGATGAATGTCAGCAGCAAAGTATATAAAGCTGGGCAGATGCTTTCAAAAATGCAAGAAACTCTTGAAATTTTTATATTTTCATTCTAAATTCTTCTAATTCTTCTCGTAACAGCAGTTCAGCAACCTGCTCGTTTCGCTGCCAGAGCTGGGGAGTTGATATATTTATATTCTATGCCCCATCGTTTAAACTGATAAATTCCAACTTGACACAAGACATAAATAGTATGCTCACTTTAAGTCCAGAAAAGACATAGAATATACGAATTCCAAACTCATCGAGACGCTCGCTGCAGCCTTGCATTGCGTTGGGGTCATCACGTGTAATCACACAAGATAAGAAAGAGCAAAGGCGGACAGCCCCGCCTTCCTTCTTTGCGCACAGTGCCGACGGAACTGCACAAGCAGCAATTCCATCTATCAGCAAGCACTTACTCTGTTGACTGTGTGACAAGACAAACTCAAATCGTTTAAGGTCATATCCTCTATTTACAAGGGATTATTTTACCCTGTCATCGTGTCATCTCATTCTGGCCATAGCTCCCCCAACCCTTGAACTGACGTCACGGCAGATCTCTCCAGTCAAAGCGGAGTATTTATTGTCAGTGCAAGAGCCAGCATAATAGAAGCTGTCTCATTTTGAGGCATAAGAAAATGAGACCTCGAATCTATCAAGATAAGATCGAAAGACATCTCCCAGGCACAGCCGTTCCAGAAAAAGAAAAGAAAACCAACTTACCCCTGGACTGCCACGCCGGCCTTGTGTAAGTGGACAGTGCCAGCGCGCTAGAATCACACGCAATCGCACTGTGGCAGGCGACCCACCTCCTCCGACCCCCCCTAAAGACTAGAGGAAAGAGCAAAGCGACGACCCTTACTACGAATACTGCCGCCAAAAATACGACAAAAAGGGAAGGCAGTACCACCTCCGCCTCTTTTCTATTTTGCCTCGCAAACCCCTCGCTGAAAGCGACGTTCAAAGACTCGCGACTCTCACGACACGCACACGACCATCTACCATACGCTCACGACATCGCATACTTGCTCTCGCACATCTTCCCCGCACGCCACCAGTCGGATCCCCGCCAGACAGAACTCCATTCTTGTCCGACATCGCATTCGTCTCTCGACTGTCTTTCTCTTGAACGACAGTTTCTTGCCGACTCAGCCTCAGCCTCGTCTTCCCTCCAACCGTCAAAACGGCGTCACCAGCGAAAGACCCTTCCTCCCGCCCACCAGCCGCCAGCGCCGGCGTGGCCTCCCCGACCTCTCCAAAGTCGCCAACCTCTCCTACCACCTCTTCATCCCCTCCCGCCTTCGCCAACTCCCTCCACCGGCCCATCATGCAGACCCTCCCCGAAAGCCGCCCTCAGTCGTTTGACGAGATCTACGGCCCACCCGAGAACTTTTTGGAAATCGAGGTCCGCAACCCCCGCACCCACGGCGTCGGCCGCCACATGTACACCGACTACGAAATCGACTGCCGCACCAACATCCCCGCCTTCAAGGTCCGCCAGAGCGTCGTCCGCCGCCGTTACAGCGACTTTGAGTACTTTCGCGACATTCTCGAGCGTGAGAGCGCGCGCGTTACTATCCCGCCGCTGCCGGGCAAAGTATTTACCAACCGCTTCAGCGACGACGTCATTGAGGCGCGGCGCGCCGGTCTGGAAAAGTTCTTGAAGATTGTAGTCGGGCACCCGCTGCTCCAGACGGGCAGCAAGGTCATGGCAGCCTTTGTTCAGGGTAAGTGGACTCGGAAGAGCGGCGTTTCGTCGAGTGTGGAAGAGATGCTAACATTTGTGCAGACCCCAACTGGGACCGCAACGCGTGGTAGGCGGCAATGCTTTCAGGTTGATACATCGACAACGCGAGTGTGCAAGTGGACAAGGTGAGAAAATGACGGATTGATGGAGTGGCATAGTGAAGGTGCGCAAAGGGGACAAACGTCGGTTGTGCCGGGCGTCCAGCGTCTTCTGTCATGATGCCCTGGGTTGCTTTTCTATCTCATTCTTATGAGACTCATTCTTATTCCTCTTCTCTCTCGCAGTTCTTTTGAGTTTCTTTTTATTTCTTTCTTGTTTCATGTTGCACGTTAAATGTCCATTTCCATAGCAGAATTAGCTACGATTCATTATTCATTATCTTTGTCACCAGACAACATAGTCCGCAGTTTTTTGCGTCTCTTTATAGTCCCCTTTCTTTCCTTTGTCTTCGAGTATAACATAGCTGCTTTATAGCTTATTTATACATTTACTATTTGATCTCATTTGCACTCTTAACATGCCGGAACAAGGACCCATTTCGCAGAAGAGAATAAATTATATCCCGAGCTCGTCAGACTTGTGACAGGGCTTGGCCTTGTACGACCCGAGGACCACCAGTAACGTGGCAATAGTTTGTTGTTGGCGCATCTTGTTGAAAAAGAGTGACTAAGCCTTCCAAGATCGAGTATTTTGAAGAATCTCTTATCGTAACTCGAAGCAGTATGTACACCTACCAACGCCCCCTGCAAAGATATTCACACGCTCGACAGGGAAGGACGTCAGGACGTCAGAGGCATTAGTGGGGCGAACGGTTTGTGGCGCCTTCCTTCCCTGAAGTCAACCGTTGTTGCCTTCTTTACCGTACTTTCGTGGTTTGAGGGAAGTCGCATTCGGCGCCTCCTACCTCATCGAGACGTGTTTTGTGTAATGTGAAGTTGAAAAGGCCAAATCATATGAGACAACAACAAACAACCTAAAATTGCCTCATACTTTTTTCTTTCAAACTCTCGACACCTAGATCCATCACTCGCGGCCGTCCGGCTTTCCATTGTTCCTTGATCTAGCGACAAAAGCTTGGTCCACCCGCTCTCCAGCGCTTTGGCTCAAAGCGGCTAATACAACCGTCCACCGCTCCTCAACCGACGTCAGCACTGGCCAATCCACGCGCTAATTGCCTGTACACGGCTGAAGTCGCCAGAGCAGAGGACAGCACTTCAACACACTCAACTAACGCAACCTCTTTTCGTCACAGCAAGCTTGCACTGCTGCTTATCGCATATCTCTCTACGCTCTATTTCGCCCTCACTCGACCGACGGATATGGAACCGCTGCCTCCGCCTGATCGTGTGTCAACTTGAGCGAGGAAACGCTCCCGGGAGCGTTGTCGACTTCGACTTCGATCGCGACCTTGACCTTGCCTGCCGATCCCCTGCATCCCAGCAGCTGCAGCGGCCGGTCCCTCCTCCTCCACCGTTGTCGACTCCATCCGCCCCTCTACCCTCACAACAACACCCCGAAACACCCTCTACCTCGCCTTCCGACGGCACCACGACTCTCCGGCAGCCATGGCGAGCTTCACGACATTCCTGATCGTCTACCTCTTCGGAGGCGTGACGTTCCTCCCTCTCCTGTTCGTGGCGGTGATCTACGCCTGGACACGGCCGGTCGAGCCGGATACGCAGGCCGATTTGGACACAATATTGCCAGACGGCAATCGCGTGCCCAAGGGAAAGGATAACTATAAATATGATGGACTAGTCTTGCCAGGCGACGATATTAAAACGCTCGAAGCCGCACGAAAAGAACACGCCCAGGAACGCAGCGATTTCGGCTCCTCTAAGAAGCACCACAAGCACCGTCAGGATCCCGCCGACGACGGTGCGACCGCCGGCTACTTTGCCGTCCACCGCAAGTATGTTGCCATGGGCGGCAATCTGCGGCCCATTGAGCGTGGCTCGTCGGTCGGCTCGGCTGAGGTCGCCCCGCCCAGTCCCAGCGTGTACCAGACCTTCTTTCGCAGCATGCTGAACAAAAAGTCCGATCCGAACAAGGTCGAGGTCAGCAATGCCGCCAGCCCGCGCCCCAAGAACGCACACAACATGTTCTACGTCGTTCTCCGGCACGGCCACTTGATCCTCTTCGACGACGACCAGCAGGTGGACGTGCGCCACGTTATCAAGCTAGCCGACCACGATGTGGGCATCTACTCGGGCGCTGATGTCGTGCCCGAGGGCGAGCTCTTCATCAAGCGCAACGCTATCCACCTCTCGCCCAAGAACCATGAGCGGGCAAAGGCTCATAATGCCCCTGCGCCCCAGCCTTGGTTCTTTTACTGCGAGAACTGCTCTGAGAAGGAGGATTTCTACTTCTCCCTGCTCCGTAGCCTGGACAAGGCACCCAAGCCGCACGAGATTGATGTCAAGCATCTCACATCCCTAATGGAGAGACTTCATGCTTCCGAAGAAGCTGCCGAAATGCGGTGGCTCAATGCCCTCCTTGGCCGCCTGTTCCTCGGTGTCTACAAGACCTCTGATGTTCTAAAGTTTATCGAGTCCAAGATCATCACCAAGCTGTCACGTACGCCCCGGCCCAGCTTCATCGCGAGTCTTGTTGTACAGCGTGTCGACATTGGCGAGACCACGCCCCAAATTACATCGCCCCGCCTCAAGAGCCTGACGGCCGAAGGCGAGTGTATCGTCGAGGCCGACGTCCGCTACACGGGACGCTTTGAAATTGACCTTGCCGCCACACTGCGCGTGAGCACGCCCATTGGCCAACAAGAGGTCAAGACATCCCTCGCCGTCGTCCTGACTCAACTTGAAGGCCATATGCTGTTCAAGATCAAGGGACCACCCAGCAACCGCATTTGGTTTTCTTTCCGCCACATGCCCAAGATTGAGATGGAGACACGGCCAATCGTCATGGCCCGCCAGCTGACCTGGCCTGTCTTTATCCAAATTATCGAAGGCAAAATCAAAGACGCCATTTCCGAAAGCATCGTGCTTCCCTTCTGGGACGACACGCCCTTCTTCCCGACAGAGAAGAAGGCGTATCGCGGTGGTATATGGGAGGACGCAACGGATGCTGAACATGAGGGCACGGCCATTCGTACAGAAGCAGCTGGTGGCGTCCCTGTCGAGACCAGTGCCGGTACAAGTCCAGCGATAGGCACGAACTTGGCTACCGGTACCGATGCAAAGTCGGCCTCCTCCACAAGCGTGGCCATCAACACGCCGGAGAACGAGGGGAACGTCTCGCCTGCCGTGCTGCGCCTGCGCCGTCTTAGCAAGACCCATAGCGCACCGACAAGCGGCGCCGCATCTCCCACGGCCATGGCTGCAGCAACTGCAGCAGCAGGCGAGTCTGCCAATGCGGCGGCCGCCAAAGCTATCAACAACAGAAAGTCACGCACCAACGGCGACGGCAGTGATGCAAGCTCGGTCGGAATGTCACCACCTAAGAGGTTCTCTCGGACGACGTCAGCACTTGCCAGCCCGTCGGAGCCTACTGTCGGTACGGATAGATCCCATGCCGAGGCATCAATTCAATCTTCTTCGCCGCCCAAGAATGGGAAACCAAACACGGCCATGTCCTGGCTGTCATCCGGCACTCTTCGAAGCAGAAAATCTAGTGTATCTTCCATGGATTCAAGTACACCCGGACAAGTTGCCAGCAACCGCGTTAACAGATCGCGCAGCGGCACCAAAGACGAAGAGGATGAGGGTGGCGACAACATGTTTCCCGTCAACGATCTAGAGACGCCCGTTGGACGGTCAAAGACAGTGCCTGTTGATGCTGCCGACAGCAGTGAAACGGGTTCTTTGGATGGACGCTCTATCAAGTCGCGATCCGGGGGTGCCTCTTCTTCGTCCCTGGCCGGTATGGCTGGTTCAGGCTCAAACTCTAGGCCGCCACTCGTGCGGAAGCCCTCAATCGAGCCGTCGTTTACCACGACCATTACTTCCGACTCTGGTGGGACACCGCCGGCCAAGCGGAGTACTCAGTTGGCTGCAGCCATGACAGGTGCGGCACAGTCGGCCAAACGTTGGGGCATCAACGCCCTGCAGCGTCGTGCCGCTGCTGCTGCCGACCGCAAAGCAAGGACAGGTCTTGAGAACCGGACTACAAGCAGTGGCGAGCCGCTCGACCTTAGCAAACCCATGGGCGGCGGCATGCCCTTGCCGCCTCCGGGCGAGCCACTGCCTATGCCGAGTGAGCTTGCCCTGGCCAAGGATGGGACGTCTTCCTCGTCTGCGCCGTCATCGACACCACCGCCACAACTACCAGCACGGATCACCCCGATTAAGCGCCGGCCGACGACCGAATCAACATTTCGCAGCAACCAAAGCCAGTCACAGATGCACATCCCATCAATGCAGCATGAACATCAACACAATATCAAGCGGAAGGAAGTCTACCCGCAGGTGCCCCACAGAAAACCAGTTCACCAGGAGGATAGCAGCAATAGCGACAACAATAACAGCAGTGCCCGTCCTCCGCAGCATCGGCGTGGACAGTCGACGACCTTTGACGAGATTTTGGGCCTGCCACCGTCGCAAAATTCGCTGGCCAACAGCGGATCGCAAGCACAGTACTCATCGCATTACGACGAACAGGAAAACATGATGGTCGTGGAGGCACCCATTGACTCGGAATCCGACGAAGATGAGATGGATGCCCCGCAACTTCCCAACTGTGACGGAAGCACATCTCACAAGGCTGTGCCTGCAGGGGAGCCGCACCACAGCCCTTCTGACGAATCTGGCGAGTTGTTGATCGATGCACCTCGTGAAGAGGCTGACAGTCTCAATGGCTCAGAAGGTGTCAGCGACTCCCAGTCAGGGTACGTGCATGAGCAGTCTGCCCTCCCAAGCACACAGATAGCTGCTACCAACACATACGAGAGTAGTGGACGTGAGAGTCCTGCTTTGGAAGATGACGAACAAGACGGGGACGGCGATCACGATGATGCACAGTGGGGTACGCTGGCCGAGTCCGTTATCAGCGCGTTTCTCGAAGGAGAAGACGGCCAGACAACAGCTGAGCATGGCGCAACAGAAAATGCCGAACATGTCGAACACGATGAGCATTATGAGCACGGGAAGGTCGGTGTTGACGAGGCAGAAGTGCCGACCTCGTCCCTTGAAAAGGAGCGCGAGTCTATCTCTACATGATTCCACCCTACTTGTTATATATCTTTTTACTCCCTTTTGTACAATATGACAGCGTCTGTCTTAGCAATGCTTTCTCTTTTTGAGTTTCACCTTTTCTGTTTGCTTACACTTTGGTCCTTGGAAGGGCCAATCAAGTATACGACGGTTGCCAGTCGATAGGGAGGTAGCGATACACGCAAAATATATCCTCAGTTTCCAGCGAGTTTAACTTGTACAAAATATCATCAAACTTATAAATCGCTATGCTAGTGAGTGAACACAATGTGCTCTGTACAGTAAGAATCCCATGCCCATGAAGCAACGCCAGGTAATAAGCGCATTAACAAAATCAAAACACATCTAATCATCTCTAGAGCTCTGCTCTTTCATTCTTTTCCGTGGCGGCGACGAGTCCCTTCGCCTCCGGTTGTCGTCAGACGGTGCTTGGTCCTCATCCTCACCCTTTTCCTTGAGCATCCTCCGCTCGCCGTTTCCTTCTCCATCTTCTTCTTTCTCGTTGTTGTCATCGCCCCAGTCTCCCAACCGTTGACGCTCAGCACGCTCCCATGCCGCCTTGCCGTCAGCGCCCGTGCAGTAGCTGTTGCGCACAAACGAGTGACAGCACGCATAGCCCCACTGGAAGTTGTTCCACCAGCTGCCCCAGACCGAGGTGTGGTTCAACGGGAACACGTCCTCGGCGTATTTGGAGCGATCGGCGCGCTTAGCCTGATACTTGTCCTTGACGTGGCCGGACTCGTCGTACTCGATAAAGTGTTCGGAAGAGGTCACGGCAGTGGCTAGAAGAGCTGCCTTTTTCTTGCCTACAACGGTCATCGGGGCGCTGCCGCTGCCGCTGCCGCTGTCCTTATCGTCCAGCCCCGGCACGTCATCCGACGGCGCCACGCCGTACTTTTCCCGCATCAGGTCGTCCATTTCCTTTTGCTTCTTGCGCGCCTCTTCCTCGTCCATCTTGCGGCGGTGCGCAGCGGCCGTCGGGTTGGCCTGCATGTGCAGACTGGCATCGCCCGTCTTGTCATGCACCTCCCAGGCATACCGCTCGGCCTTTTCAAACGCTTCGGCGTCGCCCGAGGCCTTGGCAAAGTTTTCTTCCGCGAAGAGCCGGGCCGAGTCGTCGAGAAATGCGCCGCCATCGACAATCTTGCGTCGTTTGGGATCGTACTTGGCCGAGTCAATGTCGAGGTTCACCAAGTACCGCGCCGTGTCTTCGCGCATGCGCAAGTCGGCTGCACCGTTCTTGCGCGACACGCCCAGCTCCGTGTCTTCTGTATAACGGGTGGCGTCCCCCTCACCCTCGACTCTCTCGCCTTCAGCGCCTTCGGCGCCTTTGCCTGCCTTCTCGACGAGAACCCGCCGTGCCTCGTTCATGCGCTCCTTTTGCGCCATCATCCCCGCATAGTCGCGCGGGTCAAAGCCCAGCCACCGGTCCCGCTTCGCATCCCAGCTCAAGTGCACATCTTCGACCAGCTCGTCCGCCTGGATGTCCTCGCCCGTGTACTTGGCCAGCTTGGCGCGCGGGCGGTGGAAACAGTCGCGTTTGGCGTGGCTCATGGACCCGCAGTTCTCGCAGGCTCCCTTGCGGTATTTCGTCGCCGCAGGGCCGACTTTCTTGCCGCGCTGGTACCATTTCGTGTCCTGTTCGGTTTTCCGGAGGCGCTGGTGCTCGAGGTAGTCGCGCGACCCGGAGCGGGTAATGTTGGCCGTGCCCTCGGCGGCACTGTCCGCAGCGGCCGAGGCACTCTCTTCCTCTTCATTGATAGCGTAAAAGGGTCGCTTCGTAATAAACTGCGGGATGTAGACGTTTTCTTCTTTGCGCGAGGGTCCTGTGGCCGAGCGCGAGCCGCCGAGACGGTCGTCGCGCTCGTCGGGCGACTGGCGCCCAAGCATCGACATGATGGCGGGTGTGTCGAGGTATGCCAATAAATGAAACTGTAGAAGGTAATTTCGATAGTCGTCGAATCGTAAACCGAGCGTGAGCGCAAGGTGACGATGAAGTGGTTGTGGTGAAATCGAGAGTGAGGCTGCGAAACCAGAAACCAGGCACGTCGCCGCCTGTAATGGTCCAGTAAAAAATAGGCTAATTCTTGGGCCTGGCCTAGCCCAGAGCGCCGGGCGCCACCTTATCGCGTCTTATCGCCACCAGTCACGGTCTTATCGTTATCGCCGGAGGGCTCCTTCCCATTAAAACATTTTTTAGACCTGAACTGACCGCGACGGCATCGCCTATCAAAATTTTGGAGGAATCTTGCTCTCGAAGTGGTCTTCGTCCTCTCTTTTTTTTTTTTCTTACCACCCCCCCCGGTGCGATGTAAATGGCAAGCCTTACCGAAACCATGTCGCAACGCGCAACCCCCGATGGCCTTCCAGGCTTTACCGAATCTGCGGCGCCCGTCCCACCACCACCGGGCTCGCCGGAGGCCTTCAACCCGCCGACAAAAGGCAGCAAAGGCAGCAAAGGCAGCAAAGGCAGCAAAGGCAGCAAAGGCAGCGTCGCCAATACCGAGAAGGCGGTCGCATTACAGCGGCAGCAGCAGGACCACAGTGTGACTGTGAAGAACGCAAAGTCATGGTCACATATCGTGGCAGGAGCGTATGTCGCCTTCTTGTCGCCTTCTCTTTTGCAAAGTTCATCCCTCCCTCGAACCATGATCTGATCTAACATTGTGTCTCCTCCCCAGAGTCGGCAGTTTGGCCGCCGCAACCGCAACAGCCCCCTTTGATACCATCCGCACACGCCTCCAGTCCGACTTTTACCAACAGCAGCTGCGCGCCGCCCATGCCGTCCTGCCCCCTTCCTCCTCACGAAACCCCATCAGCGCCGTCGCACGACACCTCGGCGAGACTATGCAAATCTTTGTCACCGTCAAGCGCGTCGAGGGCTGGCGCGCCCTCTTCAAGGGTCTGGGCCCCACGCTCGTGGGCACCATGCCTGCCAAGTCCATCAATTTCTTTACCTATGGCAACGGCAAGCGCATCATTGCCGAGCAGGCCCACGTCAGCCAGGACACACCCTGGGTCCAGCTCGTGGCGGGCGTCTTTGCCGGCCTCGTCACATCCACCGCCACCAACCCCATCTGGCTCATCAAGACCCGCATGCAGCTCGACAAGAACAGCGCCGACGCCAGCCGCGGCATCGAGCGCCAGTACAAAAACAGTGCCGACTGTGTGCGCCAAGTTGTGCGCAACGAAGGTATCCGTGGTCTCTACAAGGGCATGACTGCCAGCTACCTGGGCGCTGCCGAGTCGACGCTGCACTGGCTGCTGTATGAGCAGATGAAGCGCGGCCTCGAGCGCCGCAAAGCCCGTATTGTGGCCGAGGGCCGCAAAGAAAACGTCTGGGACCAATTTGTCGAGTGGATGGGCCCCCTGGGTGGTGCAGGCGCGGCCAAGCTGTTCGCCTCGCTCCTCACCTACCCGCACGAGGTCGTCCGCACACGGCTGCGGCAAGCGCCCATGGCCGACGGGCAGCGCAAGTACACCGGGCTCGTGCAGTGCTTTATGCGCGTCTGGCGCGAAGAGCGCATCCCCGGTTTGTATGGTGGTTTAACGCCGCATCTGCTGCGAACGGTGCCTGCAGCCGGTATCACGTTCGGTATCTACGAAATCGTGCTCAAGGTGCTCAATGCGCCCGAGCCATTATAATGACCTTTTCTCGTGCGAGAGAAAGGAAACGCAGAACACACAAAAGGTATGACGGTGACGACATCTGTACAAAAGAACAACGACAAAAAACGGGCATTACACCACTCTATATGCCCATCTCTCATCCCCCCATCCCAACTCTTATATATATATGACAGTCCCGGAATTATACTTGTATATATACACGGGGACATACGTTCTACTTTATTGGTTAATATGCGCGGGCAGGATAGTGTACACATCGGGAGGGCACTTTACAAGGGGGCTGCATTGCATTAGGAGTTTTACGGATCTTTGCTTTTTTTCTCGGGGAAATTCATCATATATAGGGTTTTGTACAATTTCCAGTTACAAGGTCCATTAGATCCCTCTCAAACATTATACGCATAAATGACAAAAATCTACATTTAATTCTTTAACTACTTACAGTCTT
>JANSLP010000585.1:0-10036 GCA_029298735.1 Ophiostoma sp. CBS 140.51 | reverse complement strand
CAACAACACACGACGGCAGCAACGACGACAAGAAGAAACATCCACGACATTGACGGCATTAGCACCATCGACGGAGACGGGACAAGCCCCGGCGTTGTATTGAGCCTGAGAGAGAAAGTAAAAAAGAATGCAACGAACAATTCGAGCTCGAACTGAATGTCCATATGCCTTCCGCAACTGTGAAGTATGTGGTGTTTCTTCCCCCCTCATCACCTGTCTCATAAATGCATAATCACACCAAACCCGTGGTTGTGATGTAGATCATGCCCTGCAGCAGAATATGGCGGGCCAGTTTCGAAACAGTGTAATGCATTAAAAGATCACCGTCAAGAAAAGAGACAGGTGAGTCGATAAGATCGCTTCGCTACCCGAACATCAGCACATCGGTGACTGCGATCACAAACAGTGAACAGCACATCGCGACAGAACCGGAGTCACCGACTCGACGGACGGAACAAAACACTACCGGACCTCCTGACCTGCTGGCTGTCCGAGTTTGGTCGGCGTGGGACGATGCGCTTTACTCTGATGGAGATCGTTCCTTTTTCGCCCTTCAACTTCTTATTTTAGATTTTGAGTTGGGCATCTAGTTCACACGCCCTCATCGAATTTTGGGTATCGACGAAAATCAAACAAGAAAATCTTTTGTTTAAAAAACCACCGAAGAAAAATAAAGGAGAAAAAGAAATGAAAAGCATGGAGATCTGGGACCGTATCTATTTTCACCATTCGAAGGGGCCACGACAATAGGCCGCAGTCACAGCCTGCACTAGATGCAGACTACGGCTCTGTTCACACTGACATCTCGCAGATAAAGGAGCCTTTGCAGATTAAACATGCAGATGATAGTGTCGAGCGCAGTCTGCCATAGGAAAATGGGCATTGCTGTGTAAACCCGAATAAGAAAATATAACAAAAATAGATAGAGGCATGCAGAAGTCGTAGCCTCGTCCCGAATGTCTGTTATTGTTCACCAATCGCCTTGCGCACGCCAGATATGCGCGTTAAGATGACGGATATGCACATGTAGGCTGAGAGCTATATACGACGAACACATCGTCTACACGATGTCATTGGCACGTCCCACAGCCTTATGGCCCTGGCCTTATTTTCTGGGAGAGGCTCATTTGAGTCGTTTTTGAGTATCGATCTTAATTCGAGGAAAGTAGAAAAGACAAATGGGGAATATACGCATGCCAGGGGGTGTGTATTCTCATCTCATGGGAAAGAAAGCAATAGGAAAGAGGAGATCAAAGATAGATCATATCAAAATAGAACAAGAAGACGCCAAGAATCGAATAGGGGGTATAGATAGAATGGGGAAATGAGATGGGGTGGAGCTCCAGAGCCTGCCCTCATGCCGGTTTTACCGCCACAGATCCAGCTTCTCGCTCCGCCGTTCGCCAGCGCTGACGGGCCGTGGCCACAGGTCCGGCCCCTGTCCATTGCTGCCGGAGTGTCCTGGACTGGTACTCAGCGTGGTCCCGAGGCCGCTTCCTCCAAGGCCACCGCTTCTACCACCAATACCGCTACTCCCTCCACCTTCATCAGGCACGGCCAAAAAGTTGCCTGTGCCCGTGCTGATCAAGACACTCTTGCGAGCTCCCACTGTGCCGAGGTCGGCACCGAGTCCGTAGCTGCTGACTGGCCGGCTCGAGCTGCCTCCTCCTGCGCCACCGAAGCCCATACCGCCGCCCAAGAAGTGGTTGTCACCATCACCCACGATAATGGAGCTCCAATCGTTGTCGTCGTCGCCTTTTGTAAACACCTCGAGTGTCTGCACCTTTTGGGGCGAGATCATGCCGGCGAACGGGTTGTTGCTGCTGAAGCGCGGGTTGTGGCCGGCGGCCCACGGTTTCGGCGGCGATTGTGGCGCATTCGGATCGAGGAAGGGGTTGGTCGAAAGGGATTTCGGGTTGTTGTTGGTAATGGGGTTCGTCGGAAGGGTGCGTGGCACGGCAGCCGACGGTGGAAAGCCGGGCGATTGGTGCGGGCTGAGGAAGTTCATGGGCGAGTGCAGCTGGCCGAGGCTGCCTGTCGACATGGGCGAGTTGAGTGCAGAAGCTGTTCCGGACGCCGAGCTGGCGGAGGCTGAGGCGGGCCGGCGGTTGTTGTTTCCACCGCTAAACTCGCCAAACGCCGCACCGCCTATTGGGCCCGGCAAGGGCAGGTCGCCGAGTAGTGATTCGGGGAACTGAGCGTCGCGGACATACACGGCCCGCAGGTTTGGCAGGCCGCCCGACAAGATGGAGCCGGAGAGGTAGTTGTAGTACGAACGAGTCACGCCTGCGTAGGGACTGACGCCCTGGGCTGGCGCGATCTCGTAGTTGAGAGTTCGTAGTGACGTCGACGCCAGGGGCTGGATATCCTTTGTGTTTGCGGCAATGGGCAGGGCCACTGTGACCTGGTCGACAACCGTCAAGTGCCGCAGGTTGACTGCCAGATCTAGAATGGCGCGCAGCTCCCACGGCTTGACGCCCGTGTTGTTTAACGTCAGCACCTTGAGCGAGCGAGCCGATTCGTGCCAAGCCTTCATATACGACAGGAGACCCTCAATCGTTAAAAGCTTGGTGTTGGTCAAGACCAGCTCCTCCAGAGGCGGGAGGATCGTGTAGAATTCGTGCAGCGGTCCGTCTGGGCCGTCGTCCACAGGCGGCGCAGCAAGAGCATCACCTGTAAAGCTATGCGGCCCAGTAGGCAGCTCCGTCACCTTGAGCGCCTTCAGCTCGGTCATCAGGCACAGCACATGCCGCAGCATCACTGGGTCCACGTTGATCTTGACCAGCTCGAGCACCTCGAGGAAGCGCCAGCGGTTGCCCGACGAGAGGGCCTCGAGACTGCTCTCCGCACCGCCCATGTAGGTCATCTTGCGCAGGTTGTGGCACTTGGCCTGAAGCTCAATCTTGAGTGTTAGGTAGGCAGGCTCGTCCATAAACAGGCCCTCGGGGAGGTCGACATAGTGCAGGTTCTGCAGCACCGAAACGGTTCGCGCGATGTCGACGTGCCGGGACTCGCGCAGCATATAGGGAAGCTTGAGGAACTGGACGTGTTGGCCGAGGCGGTGTGTCGGGCCGTCGCGCAGGGTGCGGCAGAGGAGCTTGAGGCGGGCGTCGGGTGTGTCTTCGGGCTCGGCGTTGCGGTCGAAAAAGGAGCGGCGCTTGCGCTTATCGGCGAGAAGCCCTTCGCGGGCGCAGTAGTGCACAGTGTCGATCCGGATGCTCGTATATCTGGAGATGTTAGCAAGGGGAAGAAAGACCGAAAAACAAGAGCTGCGCTTTGTTACAGGGAACGTACAAAACCTCCTCGGCCACGGGCCGCCACCGCCGGCACACCTGGACGCAGTGTGCGAGGTCGCGCATGTCGCAGAGCATACATTCGCCAAAGGTCGAGTCCTCGCACTTCTCGTAGGACCGATCCTGGCTGTGTGGGCACACAAAGGCAAAGATGCGTGCTAGAACAGTGTCTGGGAACGTCTGAAGGAGACGCGCCGAGGTGCTTGTCCCCGACACTGTTGCGCCCGTCGTCGGGTCTGATGCACTGCGCCGGCCATTGTTGTTGTTGCTGCTGCCGCCGAATCCCTTGAGACCCTTGAAATGGCGACTCCGTGAGTTGTTGCCGCCGCCGCCATTGGCCGGCAAATCGGCCTCTGATATCGAAAAACTCGGTGCATTGGAGCTGCCGTAACCGGGATAGCTCTTTCCGCCGTCAGTGGCAGAGCCGATCTTCTGCTTATCTCGTTTCCGGAAGAGGTTCATTTTGCGAAATGTGGGAAGCTTCATGGGGTGGAGAGAGAAAGAAGCTTAAAAAACGGAGGAGGGGAAGAGGGGAGAAAAGGGAAATAAAGAGGAACTGACGGAAAAGAAAAGAAAACAAGGGAGAGAGGGGAGAGGAGAGGGGGAGAGGGATAAAGAAGAAGAAACAGAAGCCAAAGAAGTGCGGGCGCCGAGAGGGGAAAAGGCGAGAAAGGCCGCCAAAGGGAGGGAGGCAGAGAGACAGAGAGAGTAGAACCCGAAAGTCTAAAGTCTGACGGCGACGGCGGACGAGCGATGAGATGGGATGAATTTCTGCAAGTAGCTAATCCAACGGGCTGCACCGCAACGGCCTTGTTCTCCTTGTCAGGTTTCGTGATTTGGTTGGCTGACACGCTTTCGTGTAGTTTCCCATGCAGCTTTCTCTTTGACTGAGCTGGTCGACAGGGGCAAAATGATGGTGGCGGCACTGGCGCGAATGGGCAAGGCGGAGAGGATGCGGTGGCTTGGAGGATTGGAGAGCACGAGGAGATTGACGTTGTTGTGGTGAGCTGTCAGCTCTGGACGCGGCGCGGTCTCTTTTTGTGTTTTTGCAGTGTGCTTTGTTTTGGATTGGAAGCTTTTATTTGGCTGTCGTTTGGCGTTGGCGATGTTGGCTGCGCGTGCTGGCAAAGGGTGCAAGAGCATGGCGGTTGTGACTTCCCTTTTGTGGTTTTGTGACACACAGTCTCACCCTCTTTTGAACCCTCTTGACCCTCTTGTTTTTCTTCGCGGCCCTTTGCTGCTTCGCTCTTTCCCTTTGGGCCGCTCTCTGATCTCCCAATGAGTGCCAAGACCCCTTCCTGCCCTTTTGTTTCTTGTGTCCCTTTCTTTCGCTGTCGCTCTTTCTGTTTCCGGCCGGCTTCGGTTCGCTGTGCGACCCTTGTGCGTGGTGGGTAAGGGAAAATGAAGGAAGGAGTGAAGGGGCCGTGAAGGAGGGCAGGAACTGAGAAACTAAGAAATCGAAGAAAGAGCAAAGGAAGTGCAAAGCAAGGCAAAGTCAAAGAAAGGAAGGAGCTCAATGATAGAGCCAAAATGGCGAAAATGGAAGGCGTCACCGTGCAAGGGGGTACGCAAAGATGCTGCGGTGAGGATTACGACGTATCGCATGCACAATACAAAAAGGAGCAAGGAACAAGGAGCACTTCTGTATTTAGTACGGAGTGCGTGCTGCCTCTTGCTCACCGATTCTGAGATGGCCTGTTTCAAGCTTCTGGCTCTGCTCTCTGGCATCGTGCACAAGACAAGGCCCAAGAAAAGAAGGAACGGCAACACGAAACAGCTGTCGATGTTTTAGCGCGGGCTAGGCAAGTCAAAATGCGGGCCAGGGCGGCGCCCTGCGCGCTTTCCTAGCCCTGGCCTGACTTGGCCTGGCCAGCCAGACGCCAGTGTCAGGCACCGCCTTCCCCCTGTTTTTTTTGTATTTTGCGGGGAAGGGGAAGGTGCGACCGAACGTTTTAGTGAGGCACGGAACGGTTTTAGTGCATCGTAGTCCAGATCGTCACGATATCTTTGATTCTGCCAGAATACGACGTATTCTATTTCTGTTTATGTCATTTATGTTACAGTATGTGGAGCAAGGTTCAGGGCAAAAATAAGAAAGCAACTGGTCACAATATGGAAGTGTCAGAGAAGCGGACTGTCCGAATGTTGATCGATCTGATGTGTAATCTGTTCAAAAGTTTGAAGCTTCTTTTTCGGGATTTGAGCACGGTGAATATCTGTGATAACTGCTATGCTTTCTTCCAATTCTCCGTCGTCTACCGCATCTATCCTCCGCACTCTCGCTGTTTATGGCATTTACATGTGCACCGCCCATATACGACAGCCGCGGAATATATTGCCTGCGGAACACATGCATAATAGAGCGGGCCGATCAGTTAATAAGAAGCTTTGCCGGCGGTATATTTCATCTTGGGACACCTACCGCTGGATCTGTCTGTGCTCATGATGTCTGCTGTAAAAGACAAGATGGTATCCACCGGATAGGACACTTGAAGGAGCGTGAGAAAGCACGACAACTATGCATACAGAAAGGACAGAGTTAGATTGGAAAGAGAACCAAAAGCCTCATTCTGATATTGTCGACAAACTTTCGTTCTTCCATACCCGTACACCTTCCATACTCGGACATATTGATGCACCTCGTCTGCGTTCTCCTTTGTCACTCTTATCTGAAAAAAATGGTGCATCCGCATCCCTGCGTATACAATCAATGATAAATCCTACACGACCCTATAAAACCCAGAATGATGAAAACGAAAACAACAAGTAGAAACGAAAACGAAAATAAAAACAAAAGAAAAGCCACTGCTCGACCACCTCTACTATGCAATCTTGCCCCTTGCTGTGGCCCCGACTACTCCCTCCTTCGCTAATATTAGTATGTTGTTGTGTTGTTGTTGTGTTGTGGTTAGATGAAACTGGTCTCTTCCAGCCTGGAAGGACAGCATATGCCAAAATCGAATGAACAAGAAAAAGCCCGTTATGAACACCGCTGACCGTACAATGCAAGGCACCCTCGCCCGCTTCCACTGTCACCTAGCTACTTCGTCACCTCGCCACCAACACGCCTTCTCCGTCACCGGCCTGAAGTTTATTTCCCGTTCAGGATCACGCCGTCCAGCGGGCTCGCGGCACCACCGGTCGGCTTGGTCTTCAGCGTCAGGGGGAACGGGTACTCATCCGGGTCCTCTTCCTCACTGTGTCAAAATTGTTAGCAGCAACTCGTATATGAATCAGTAAAGAGTATGGTAAACTTACGGAAGCTTCCATGCAACGTAGTCCTCGGTGCTCAGACCCTCGTGGCTCTCCTGCAGGCTGGCAAAGTCGCCAGGCGTCATCATGCCCGTGCGGTCGCGGGGCGAGCCCGGCACAGAGAACGGTCGCGAGATCTTCTGCTCCACACCGGGGATGTAGTCCTCCTCCTCGTCGTCGCTGGCAAAGGAGTCGGGGTAGGCGCGGCGCAGGGCCAGCTGGCGGGCCTTGACGTACTCGAGGCCCATGCGCTTCCAGTCGAGCAGATCACTGAGACGCTCGGTACGGTTGCGCTGGTTGATCCGCTGGCGGCGGCTCTTCTGGCAGAAGTCGAACATGACCGAGGTCAGCTGGTTGACAGAGTCGTCGACGCCCTTGGAGCGGCGGTCGACAATGTAGATACCGTAGTCGCTCGAGTTCTCAATCAGCTCCTCCATGTAGCAGCCGAAGCCAGACAGGTTGGTCGTCACGCTGGGAACACCCATCACCGTGCACTCGGCCGGGGTGTAGCCCCACGGCTCGTAGTACGACGAGAAGACACCCAAATGCGTACCGCGGACAAAGTCGTCGTAATCCATCGGCAGGACCGGGTTAGCCGAGCTCAGGAACTCGGGGTGAAACACAATCTTGACGCGGTCGCTGGGGTGGTTGAACAGCTGCACGCGGCGGATCTGGTTCAGGATGGGATCCTCCTGGTCGTTGACCATGTTGTGCGTGACAATTGGCGGCAGGCCGTGGCGCTTCATGGCGAACAGGCGGCGGCGCAGGAGAACGCGGTCCTGGCTCGTGATCAGCTCCTTCTCATCGGGCAGCGGGTCGCCCTCGTGCCACTTGAGCGAGCGCTCAAAGATGCGACGACCAATGCTCTTCTCAATGACGTCGACCGTGTCGCGCAGCGACTTGACGACAGCCTGTCCTCTGAGAGCCTCCACGGTCAGGGAGTGCGTCTGGGCGGGCATGATGATGAATGCCACAACCGTCATCTTGCTGCCAGCTGACTTCAGACGATGGTTCAGCCGGGCAAGCGACTCGATGAACATGTCAACACCCTTGTTCCGGAACTCGTAGCGACCTGCCGTGAAGAAGTACAGCGTGTTCTCGGGCTCAATGTCGTAGTGGCCGTAGAAGTGGCCGCGCACGAAATCGTGGATCTTCTCCTTGCTGTGCTGGTGCAAGTTCTGGAACTCGTGCATAGCGGAGAACTTTGTCACATTCAGACCGTTGGGCAGGACACCGTCAGGCTTGCGCTTCAGCAAGTGCTCGCTCTCGTAGGCAGTGATGTGCGACACAGTGGTGAAAACGTCGGCCGAGTGCGTTGCGGCGCGCTCGATGCAATAACGGTGGTAGATACCGCGCTTGCCTGCCTCGGCATCGACGTCGAAGTTTTGGAGGTTGTTGTAGAAATCGACCGAACCGGCGCAAAGGTACCGACCAAGAAGGGTGGCGTGGGTGGTGAAGATGGTCGTGACATCGATGCGGCGCTTCTTGCATAGTGGCAGAGCAACACCGGCCAGCCACTCGTGGAAGTGAGCAATGACGGCCTTCTTCTTCTCGTGGCAGACGAACTAGAGGGGAAAAAGGCAATTATTAGCAAAATCGACCTAGAGAGCAGTCAAAGAGCTCCAATTCTGCATTTTGGCTTACCTCTCCAAGGAACCAAGCAACGAGGTAGCCGAAAACGATAGCCTCGTTCGTTTCCTCGTCGCTGGGCGGTGCCGGGATCGAAGCAACGTTCCACAGGTCGGCCTTCCACTCGTCCATGAAACCGTAGGCGGACTTGGTGTCAATCAGGAGAACCCGGGGCGCGCCCTCGATCAGCCAGCGGCCGTAGACAATCTGGATTCCGCGCTCCTTCATAGAATCGATTGTTGCGGCAAGTTCAGGGTTCGTGGGCTCCAGCTCTTCGACCTCCACAGCAGCCTGCATGACACATTGTTAGTAATGGCGCTCGAGCCACAGAAAAAAGACTGAATAGATCGCATAGACTGGCACTTCAAACGTACGGACTCCCGGTGCAGAGGACCGATAAGGGTGTACCGGTCGCCATATTCGGCAGTGGTGACCGGGGCTTTGGACTTGATAACAGAGTAGATACCGCCAACTGTTGTTGTAAGACATGCAATTAGCAGATGTGCGAAGCGGCAGCGCAAGAGGGTTGCGCGGTGAGACTTGGAGGGTAGGAGCCGGGAAAAGCAAACAGAGCAAAAACATACCACGGTGAGCGACCTCTGTCGCAACCTCAAAGAGATAGTGGTTCTTGACCTCGCGCGGCTCGCGAGCACCGTCCTGAGCCATTGTGTGAAGAGGCTGGGGATTCTGGGAGTTTCGGAAAAGGAGGAATCGGAATTGAGAAAAACGGCACAGTTCAAGAGCCGCTTGGTGAGCACTCAATGGCAAGGAAAAAAAGAAGAATAATGCAAAGGTGAAGAGGAGAGAGAAAGAGAAACCGAGAATCGAGGAGGAGCGAGGAGAAACAGGGAAGAAGTAGATCAGCAGAGCACAGGTCTAGGCTCGCGGGGAGAACGTCAATTTGGGGTTGAAAGTGGAGAAGCGAGAAAGCGCAGAGCTAGGTGTGTCGTCAGAGGCCTTTGCGCTCGCTGTTTTTCCCGCAACAAAATGAAATGAGGAGCTGTCCGCTTTGGGTACTCGTACTGCTACAGCCAGGTGAAGCTTGGAAACAGAGAAGAGATGGGGGAATGCGCAACACGACAACGGATGCAATGAGAAAGAAAAGCAGAGGCAAAAATAGGAGAGAAGAGGAGAAAAGAAAGAAAAAGAAAAGGCGAAGGCGAGATAATGAACGAGAAAAGGACCGGACGAGGAACTAATAAGGACGGGAGAGGGCGAGAAAACCTGTCGGCCAAGCTTCGTGGAGCGCAACGTGAGGGTGGCGAGAACCAGGTCTGCCAAAAACAACAAAAAAAAAGAAAACAGCCGCTGCTGCAAGGTTGGTGGCAGAGGATAGTGCAGTTGCTGCGCTGCTTTTAGCTTAGTATGGATAGTAAGGGGAAAGGACTGGGGTCGTGGGAAGCTATCCAAACTTGGCTAGGCGAGTCGGCGAGGGGCGAGCGAAGAATGCTTTCTTTTGGTTGGAGCGCTGATGTTGGACGTTTTGAGAAAATGAGATGGCTGTGGCTTCAAGCGACCGATCTGTCTAGGTGGACAGGGGCGCTTAAAGCGGCCGGCTAAATCACTAAGTGGTAGGTACATACGAACTATAGAGATCACTGTTACGAACATGGCCCCCATGGGCTTCACTAACAGGCCAGGACAACACAGCCGACCCCTCAACGGGAACGGAGGATAAATGATGCGACCGATAACTCGCGGGCGGTGTAAGTGTGGCTGAAAGCCGTTGGCTTTTAGAACAAGGGATAAAGGACGACTAATTAAGAATAAATTAATCAGAGGAAGAACCTTTATTTTATACGGAAAAGAGACGGAGGCTTGCGGTCGTCTTGCGGGAGCTGGCGAGATCGACGCTGGATCAG
>JANSLP010000584.1:0-10088 GCA_029298735.1 Ophiostoma sp. CBS 140.51 | reverse complement strand
AACACCATTACTGGCATCACCACTGTTATTCTTTTCTCTCGCCTTTGCAAGCCCATCGTTGATACCAGATTGCTTTTACTATCTTTATTCTCTATTCATGTTTGCTTTCTTTTCTTTGCCTGTCTTTTCATTACCTCTTGGAAGGAAACACACAAAAGCGATCCAAAAAGCCAAAAAGTCACTGTCAAAAAAGCCAGAAAAGAGAAAACCTGTGGCCGATTAAGGCCCCAAAAACACCAAGCGAGCTTTTACTGATTTTTGTTAACGATTACCAATATTTTTTGTGTTCTTTTGCTCTTTCTCCATAGGAAAGGACAACATATAAAGAAAAGAACAAACGAGAAAAAAATTCTAAAAGTTTATTATCTAATTACCTTTACTTGCTATGACTCGATTGAATTTGTCTTTCCTAAAGATATGTATTTTACCATGCATGTGATGACCTACTGTGTACTCCGTACGGCGTACGAACCTACCTGAATCGCCAAGATGTGCCTTACGAGACCGGCGTGTATATGTCAATTACCGTTCCTTTTACATATAGGAGAAGACGCTTGTTGGTGAATGGACTTCTCCGTGACAGGGAGAATAATAGGAGAAGAGAAACAAATCAACATTCGCCGCCGCGGGGAAAGCTGAGCGATCACGTCAAACTATAGCTGGCGAACTTTCGGCAGAAGCAAAGCCGGCGGGCAGTTTTCGTTGTGTTGGTGTTTGATACGAGCTATTTTGCTTCCCCATTCCTGGAGTCGTCTGGTATCCTTTGGCGTTGTTCTGGCGCCATACAAAAGGACCTTGCCGAGTTTCGAGTCGGGTTTCTTAGAAGTGGTCGTCGCAAGCACCGTCTCAATTCGGAGTAAGTCGCTGACTGTGTGTTTGGCCTCAATTCTCGTGTTCCTCTCTAAGAAATCAAGCACATATATACGGCACTTGTGTTTTATTGCCATCACGGACGTGGATGTGTTCTTGATCTTGCAAAACGAGCCAAAAAAGGGGCAAATCGAATCGTGGTCATTCTTGGCTGGTGACTGTTTTACATCCCGTTTTCCAAGGTCTGCCTGACAACGGCACCCTCTTTCGGCAAATTTATTGATCGAAGACGCCGTAGAAAGTGGACAAAAGGACCACCGGATGTCGAGTGAAGAACAAAGACAATGGAATAGAGTCTGACCTAATTATGCCCATTACAGCTCATCTCTTCTCCTCCCATTATTTCAGCAAAGTTGGACCTTTTTGAAACGGAGGGCTGCGACGTAATGAGATGGCCAGCCTTCCAGAAGAGAATCGATCGAAACCACGGCCAAGAATCGAGAAAAGGGGCGGGGAGACGGGACGGGAGAGCTTGTGTACGTCGTATATGGTGCGGGATAAAAAAGCATGTGAACCTGTCGCTCGTGACGTCCCCCAAGGATAAAGTGACGCTCTACAGATCCAGCGACCCGGGAAAGTCCCCAGCAAAAACCCCACCGGGCACAGTCCGCACGAAGTATTACAGTGGGCTCCAGTGGGATCTGATTGCTAACTTTACATCATTTACAGTGGGACAGTGGGCTTTCGGGCCAAAGGTTTCTGGAGCTCCGGGGTTTGGGTCTGAAAAGGTGGGGTAGAAAGTCAGTAAAGGGTAAAATGATATGTCGATCAATTGCCGTTTCTCATCCAAGAGTGTGCCTTTCCCCCGTTTTACCCCATTTTCTGAACGTTCCCTGCTGTGACGGAATACGTGATTGTTTGTTACAGTTCCGGATGGTGTTCTTCAGTTGCCGTTTTCGCGACTTCCGTGCATTACAGCATTGTAGACGATACTTCCTTCCTCGACGGGCTCTCGTAGACTTCTAGCTCCCGCCCGTTTGGATCAGCAGCAAACTACTCAGGGCAGGTACGAATGTGCCGTTGAAAGTAACGCTGGAAAAGAGGCAGGAACGGGGAAGATGACGGCGTCACGTATGGCATATCGCTTCTATGCACACTTGAACATCACGAGAATCTGCCGAACATAGGGCTCGCCTCCCAGGCCTCTAATTTTCTGCATTCTCACACCCCCCGGACCGGTTAAGACTTCTTGTTTTGGCTTGTTTTGTTCCCTCGTCCAGTCTTTTTCTATGGAAGGTTGCAAATGTAAGGGCGCTTCAAGGTCCTATGACACGTTGAAGCTTCTTTGAAGGTTACCCTGTAGAAACAGAGCTCTTTGAGAATCACAGATGCCCTTGAGCTTTCCCCGCGCTACAAGTGGCAAAGGACACAGACCACGTCTTTGTTTGCAGCCCTCGATTTTTGACGGGGCGAAGGCGTTACAAAAGGACCTTTCGCAGAACCAACCCGCCGCTTTTGTGACGTGAATGACTACGTATTGTTTGCGATACACGCCATATAATCAGACGAGAATAAGTGCTTGAGATTAAATCACAACATTCTATCATACGGCCTGTTTTCGTTTAGTTGTGTCCCCAGTATCTGATTGTTGATCAATATTCTATCACATGCTGGCCATTATACAAAGGGATAGAAATGAAGACCATATGGTTCATTGGTGCTCCTATTGTCTCCCCAATGAAGAAAGGGAGTGATATGGAGTTACAGTCGCAAACGACACAAAATAACACAATTATCAGAAGGACGACTACCCCTTGCTTGTGTGCAAAGGGAGGAGCCTTGTTGGTGTGATGGAAAATACGGAGGGAGCAAAAGATAAATTCAAATTTTGGCATTTTGGTTACAGCTTATTTTCGTACGGCACAGGACCATGACAGTTTTGACTTTCGATTTGATTTGTATTAGCCAGCAATTTTCTTGCTGTCTCTCGCAAAGCAACGCGAAAAAACGCGTGTCGATCGATCGGTGTGTCGTTGTGATTTTCGATGAGTGTGTGTGATGTCAGTTCCCCTCTTTGTTTTCAAGATTGGATGACTTCCCAGGCACGCCTTCACCGCGTGAGCTAGTTACGGCGCGGGGAAATCCGGCATCTATTCATTCGTTTCAGTACTTTGGAGAGAACGCTGTTGCAGGTCATCTATGCATGTAGCAGAAAACAAATGTTCGTAATATAACTCTCTATTTAAACACTTTTTTGTTTCAACTCACTTTTCATTGCTTGCTATAGCAAGCATGGGAATTTATCGTTGTGTAAAGAGGGCAATGGCCGTCGTTATCCGCCGCCATCCGATGGCCACGATATTAACTTTTTTTATGTTTGCTATCCTGCTTCATTGTAGAATGGCATACAAGGAAAATAAAGATAAAACAGACATTGAAAAACAAAAACGGTTCCCAATTTGGACAACTGCCATCTGCACCGGTGATCATCGCAGAGAAATGCAACGTTTGACCTTGATGCACCAAGAATTTATCTACATTTATATTTTATTTCTTTTGTCGTTTGAAATTACCGATAATTGTAGTTTTCTGCTACGAATTGATTGAGCCGGGACCGCCGCGGGTATCTCGTCTCTTTTTATCGAATTGAGCCATTGCACCTGGGGCTTCTGATGTTGCGCCTTGCACTTGCGGCTTGCGCCTCTGCACTTTCCTCTGTCACCGCCTGCTCCCCTCTTTCCTGAATTGGCCTTTACGTCTCCCCGCCTCCCCATTCAACTGCCAGTGCCCGCTTATTACCTCCGGTTGTTGATGTCGTTCCGTGCAGAACGTTGAAACGGCAAGCGCCAGTGCCCGCCAGTGTCGTGCTTGCCCCCGCCACAGCCACCAACGCATAAACACGCACATGCAGCGCTAAAATAACGTCAACACAAAATCGTACCTCGCGCACCTGCCTGCTACACATTGCCGTCCTGTTCACCGACTTTTCCCTCCCACGCCCTTCTCAACCGTTGTCAATAGCGCGGCAAGTGCGATTGACTGTTGAGCGAGGCTGTAAACAGAACATTCTCTCTCCTGACAAAAAGAGTCATCGTGTCTTTTTTGTTTTGCCGCCCACCCCCCTCCCCTCACAGTTTTCCCTCCCAGTCACCCCACTGACATCCCTAAACTTTCCGTTGCACTGTATCTTCTCTCCCATTTGCTCTCTTCTTTTATCCCTCTACTTCTCTTTGCACCCGTCGTCCCGCGGTATTGTTCGCTGCCAGCTCGGCGTTCTTCCCGAACAAGATGTGTTGTAATAGGGTCCTCGATGCTGTGCTGTCGTGTGTTGTATGTTTCCCTTGCGAGTCGTCCCGGCTGCCCCGTAGTCTGTTCCGCCTCGCATCCTTTTCTCTCGTCCCTGGTTTGCGGCTTTTGCCACGAATCACAGCATCTCGTTGGTCATTTGTTTTGTCGTCACTGTTTGTCATGGCCCCTGCCGTATCTCGTCCCGAGCTTGTGGGATATGCTCTATTTACATAAACTCAAAGACAACAAATAGAAACAAAATACTCCGTTAAGTAAAATAAAACGGAGCCCCAAGCAAGCCTCGAAGTCGCCGTTTTACTTTCCGTCACCTCTCCATTGTCACCACCGGAATGGTCACCCATGGAGCCGAATTCTGTCTATTCTGAAGGACCCCGCTACCGGACCCTTTTTCTCCATCCTCCCCTCTGCCAGTCACACCGTCAAGACGAGGCTCACTTACTGTTCCTGAGAATGTAATCTGCCCTTTTCTATCTTCAGCCAGTCATCATCCTTGATCCCATTGGTTGTGCGGAGAACATTATAGAATATTATCACAGTAGCCGCCACAATGTGTCAGCGTTGAAACAAATGTATATCAAAATAACATAACACTCAGGTGCCCGTAACATAACCCAAGAAAGAGCTCATGCATGGATACTTTTAATTTGGACATGTTCCCTTAATGTTCATGTGCTTGTGCCTTCTACGAACGAAAACGGATAACCAAATTCGAGATATAAAGTCAAATGAGAGAGCAGACGGTGCAGCGGTGTCGATGATGGACGATAACAAGAAACTGGGTGTCAATGGCTCGTTCGGCCCGACACAGCACCGGAGTTTCCAGATTCTAGTTTTGTCTTGCAATATCACCTGGTTATCTACCTTCTACGCCGTGAAACCATTCTTGTATCGTGACCTTTAGCTTCTATGGCTTCCTCAGCCTCGTGATGACGTCATTTTGCAACATCAAGCTTTTCTCTGGAAAACATGCGTATCGTCGACTGTTCAAGTCAAGGTAACCACAAAATCTCGTCTCGTTCTTGCTCGGGGGTTCTTGTCTCTCTGGCAGCTTGCCTCTGCTGAAAAGTATTGATATTGTGGTATCTTACAAACGACGTATTAGAGCGACGTGAATACCTCCATTCTTACATTGCATTTTGTGCACTTGAATGGCGTAGTATAATTTCGCAATAAATTAACATCAGAACAAGCTTTCTGTGAAGCGAGGCATGTGTGAGGAGAAAGAGGACTGAAAATAATAGGAAACTAAAGATTGAGTATCAAAAGATGATGAATGGAAGTGAGGTTTCGACAAGCTGCTAAACTAGGTAGCAAAGACTCTATCAACAAAGGAGTGCTAAATCTGTGGGTGGCATAGGAAAAATACGCTATCATGAGTGCCGCGGGGTAGCCCGTGGCTGGGCTAGCGTTTCATGCCACTGGGCGCCAGCGCAAAAACATGACAGGCAGTGCTGGGTGCAAGTAAGACTGGTGAACAAACTGCTAAAGGGGCCCGATGGCGGGGTGTGGCAGGCAACGAATATCTGTGCTTTTGTACGACAGGATTAGCTAATATCGTCGCCTGGCTTTGCAATTGGGACAGGTGTGGCCCCTCCCTGTTGCACTTGCCCACTTTCTTGCGGCCGTAGCCGCTGCTCCCTTGCTCCTTCTGCCTCGTTGCCCAAGCGTTCGTCTGCACCTTCCTCCTACTGCGCCATATTCTACGTTTTCCAAACTTAACAACCCCTTTTTTAAAACTGTCCTCCTCCTTTTTTGGCCACACGATACAACTTTGCCAAAATACGACCACAGACAGCTTGACGCACTTCTGAGTACAAGCTCTCCCACGGCACTTCCTAAGCAAGACACGGAACCAACCCACACCACCCCCTCTCCGCCCCCTCCTCCGGCTGCGCAGACTATTCCCTAGCCGTGACATCACTGCGGGACGACTCAAGACGCGTGACGAGAGGTGCATAACTTTACCTTGAGCTCCGAACAGTAGCTGGCCGGCAGCTTTGCCATCTCCGACCCCGATAACACGGACGACCCCGCGGGGCTTGTACGACATCCTTCCTCTGACCTCCTCGCTCAAACAGTATTGCCCGCACGCCAAGGCCTAGCTGCCAAGGCTACTCTTTCACGTCCTCTCCTCGTCAGGCGCTCAACATTAGAAGAAAGGGTCGGCTTCTTCACTCTTCTATCGATTCCCTCATCTCCTCAGATACGCACGCGACAACCAGGGTCCCGCGAGAGCTATGTTTTCTCAAGTATGTACAATTAGGTCCCGAGACCGGAGTCTTACGACCGAGACAGTCCCCTTGACCCACCCGGTGGTGGCATTGACTAACCGGGGCTTTTCCCGTTCGTAGAAAAAACCATACTCGGCCGTCACGGTCACGATTGAGAACCTCACGGGCGAGGCATATGAAGAGGACGATCTCAGCGGTATCCCCGACTTGGTCGAAGTCATCAAGTTGCAGACATCGGGCCCCACCGAAGCCGCGCGGGCGATTCGCAAGAAGCTCAAGTACGGCAGTGTGCACCGCCAGCTGCGCGCCCTCACGCTACTCGATGGCCTGATCCAGAACGCAGGCCCCCGCTTCCAGCGGTCCTTTGTCGACGAGATGCTCCTAGAGCGTCTGCGCATGTGCGGCACGTCGGATCTGTCCGACCCAGATGTGCGCAAGAAGTGCTCGCAACTGTTCCGTGGCTGGGCAGCAGAGTACAAGAACACGCCCGGTATGGAGCGCCTGGCGCGCCTGTACAAGGAGCTGCCGCAACGCAAGCAAGTTGTGACCCAGGCGCAGTCTCGAGTCGTGCGCGAGACGGAAAACCCTTTCGATGACGACGAAGACGAGGCGGATACGGCAGCCAACGCGGCCGCAGCGGCGGCGGCACGCACAGGCCACGCGTCGTCGTCCCGACCAGTTTTGCCGCAGACGCAAACACAGCCCACGGGCCGTATCGAGTCGTTTAGCTCCTTTGGCCGAGACAGTGGCAAGTCCTCCAAGAGCAAAGACAAGCGGTCGAGCACGAGCGGCGGCAAGAAGGCGCGCAAGCCGTTCAATCTTGAGGCCGAGAAGCCCGTGATGAAGGCTACGATTGCCGATGCGTCCATTGCCACGACCGACCTGACCAACACACTGCAGACAATCAACCGTGAGCTGGAGCGCATTTCGGAGAATGAGGCTGCCATCCAGCGTTTCGAAAGGTGCAAGCTGCTTCGCCGCAAGATTCTGCGGTACATCTATCTCGTCAATTCGGAGGAGTATCTTGGCAGCTTACTGCACGCCAACGACGAGCTTGTCACGGCCCTCATGTTGTTTGAGCAGCTTGACCGCTCTATCGACGCTGATAGTGACTCGGATGACGACCTGGCCGAGCAGGCGCACCGCTATCGTATGATTCAGGAGCAGGCTGCCAAGGATAAGGAGTCCGGCTCGGGCCCGAACTCACCAACGTCTGCTGTCCCAGACATTGCCAGCCTGAACCTGGGCGACGCCACCAGCGGCCGCAGCAGCAAGCGCAACAGCGGCATCGCATCGCCGCCTCCACCAGCCGCACCTCCTCGACCGGCAGCACCGCCCCGGCCCTCGGCCATGTCCAAGCCAGTTCTTGGTCGTATTGGAGCCCGTCCACCTGTCCCTACGGCTGCTATGGTGGCTGCTGATGCCGCAAGAAACCGCCCTGCTGGTGGTGATGACTCGGACGGTGACACCTATGTTGACGACGACGAGAACGACCCCTTTGCTGACCGGAACGCTGTTGGTACGCCCAAGGTCGAACAGGGGGAGCCAAGGTGGTAGTTGTGGAAGGTGGCAGGTGGCCCCTGATTGTGTTGTCTGTTCTTGTACTCTTGCCTCATCCCCACCTTCGCATACGCCTATGTGTATCTCCGGCTTTATTTCTTCCTTCTTCTTCCCCTATGTAGCAGCGTCTGATTTAAACGGATTCGTGTCCCTGTACCTTTCTTTTCCTACCATATCTCTTTCATGTCTTGATATTCCCTGCTGCCATCGACATTCACAATAGCCCCCAACAAATAAAATCAACCTCAAGCAAGCTAAGACAATGTGGATCTCGAACCTCCCCATATATACGCCACACTAACCAACATCTTCCACGTACGGCGTGACGCATAAGTGCATCTCGGGAACTGAAAGACTCACAACTTTATCGAGGCTGGGTCGGAGACCCGATCAGACGTGCGGGGGGCAGATGTTACGTGACCAGTCACATGATGTGCTCAGGGACGATACGAAGGGCTTCAGGGCAAATGCTCACGCAAGTCTCTTTTCCTTCTTTCTCCTTTTTCTCTTTATCTGGATATATCGTTGGAATACAGCGCCTTGCTGCGAGAGCCCGTAAGGTTCTCCTACGTGACCCGTTACATCGCGGCATGTTTTTTGTGAAATTAACATTGAATCCTTGACAGCTTGAGAGTTGATTGAAAACAACCAAATATTGTTACTCCCTACAGCTTAGAAGCTGCGGTTGAACGTATTTTGCACAATAATTTGCAGTCCATCATATTTTGGGTGTTGTTAACGGCTGGCCTCCTGGAGGCTTGTTTCGTTTACCCAGTGGCGCTGTTTACCGTTTCCTTTGGAATATCATCGGAACTTTGTCAAAGCGGTAATCCTCCATGTGGCGGTGGACTGATGCGATCTGGCCCTTGTGTTTTGTAAATCATCTCGAGTCTGCTGCCTACCAAGCACGTCATTTCCCGCTTTATTTGGAACTTTCCTCGAAGAAAAAAGTATTTAAAGAGTGTTCTGTTACATTTGTTTCGGATCTCGGTGCGACTTTCTGGTTTTGCTTTCGGTATCGACACCCATCTATCCCTTATCAATCATGTGTGCTTTACAACAAGCTCCCCTTGAAGCTGTCCTTGCTGCTTTATTAGCCTCGATATCCACCACTACGGCATTTGTACTACTTGTACGGAGTACGGAGTACGGAGTACAGACTGTCTAAGTCGACCTCGTTTTCGTACGAAATGAAACCTACGCACCTTCCACCACCTTTCTAGTCATCTTTACGTTTCATATCCCTGCCCTGCTGGCAGGCGTCTCTCTGTCTCTGGATGAACGTGAAATTGTTAATCGACTATGGTGATATCGCCATAGTAGCATTCGACCGCTTGAATGTTACTCACCGGCTTCTCCGTTGCCAACTCTACAAATGCGACGAGCCCCCTATATTTTCACACAATTGGGAGCCACATACCCCGTACGGAGTACATACGCGAGACAGGAGAAAGGACGCGGAGAAGAGGGTGTTCGTGGACATTTGGAGCACGCAACTCCTCCTTCCCCGACGGCGCCACCCTCAAATGCGATTCAAGCAAATGCGATTTCGACGCCAAGGTCACAATTGTGAAAGAAAACAACCCCATGTGCAGCCCGCAGATCCGCGTGTCGCGGCCAGCATCTTCGCTGGAGTCTCCTCTTCAGCGTGCTCTTTAGTGGATCGACTGCCATTGATACCTGTCTGCTCACGAAAAAGCTCTAGTGTAGTGGCGGGCCGCTCCGACGCTGTGGGGGATTGCTTCCTTCCTCTTTCGTTCTTATTAGTGGCGCCTGAGCACCTCTCCTGCCTGCTATTACTGTCCTGCAATAACACGGGGTATAAACTACAGAAAGACAACTAAACTCCATTGTTTTTGTGCTGAAAAAACAAGATCTATCAAAGAATTACAGCCGCTTATCTTCATGAAAAAAGGCAACCCCCCTCTTCTTGCCCCTGTTTCTCATTCTGCCTCGTGAACTCTGGTTCACCACGTCGTGGCGAGGTAAGGAATACTGTACGGCATTCCGGACAGACCCGGCAGGGACTCGCTCGAAAGCCCTACCCCTGCTTGCCCTGGTCTTCCCCTGCATACGGAGTATCTCCTTGGGGCCGAAAATATTACTTTTTTTGTGGACTTCCTTTTGATTGGTGAAATCGTCTGAAATCGATCCACAGGTACAAAAAGCTACATACGA
>JANSLP010000583.1:0-10161 GCA_029298735.1 Ophiostoma sp. CBS 140.51 | reverse complement strand
TCACGGCGGTCCATACAACCTCTCGTCATCCGGTTGTCCAAATCTCTTTCTACGAAAACAGCAGCACCGCACCGGGTTGTGGACAGCGCGACTCTCATTATCAGAAATGGGAATGATAAAAATGTACGCATTTTGATAGTTTGTGCCGAAGTGTTACTCAGTCAGTTAAGTCTATCTCATATTGATCCTCCAGCCTTATGGCGTAGGAAACACCAGCTATGCCACGCGGAGAATATCAAACTCTCCGCACACCGCTGCCCATAGTACCTTTAATAGGTCAGATGCAACCCAATGAACAGTAATACTCAGGCACGAAATATATGTATTATAGAAAGCTACAATTTACTCTTCTTGGGAGTCATAAATGCACCGTTACCGCTGATGCTGTAGTCTCTGCCGTGCTCCCAGCCCATCCAATCCCGCAATGTTGCCTCGCCCCCTGTGCCGGCTGGCAGGGTCTTTCCCACCCACCGTGCATCTACAGGCTTAGCAGGTGAACTGACGAGTCCCACGAGAGGTCGTTGCTCAAATCCTGCACTTTCCAATTCCTTGTGGCCCAGAACAGGCATAACACAGGCATCCAGCCCATCAAAAATTGCCTCCCACTCTTTCCGTGTTTTGGTACGGAAACGGCGCGTCAACTTCTCGCGCATGTAGGGCCATGCCCGCTTGTCCTCTCTCTTGAGACCACTAGGGACGACATCTTCATATCGGCACCCGAGGCCGTGGAGAAACGCCTTGTAAAATTCGGGCTCGATGGGCCCAACAGACATGTACTGCCCATCATCCTTGCACTCATAGCACTGGTAGTAGGGACAGCCGCCATCCAAGATGTTGGTGCCCCGCTCTCCACCCCAGACCGGCTCCTTGATTCTCAGGCGCGGTAGTGTGCCCAAGTAACCGGCGCCGTCCACCATATTGGCTTCGACGACCTGGCCACGACCACTCACCGAGCGGTGCAAGAGTGCAAGCAGCACACCCACAAATGCCACAAGGCCACCGCCTGCATAGTCGGCCAGAATATTGGCTGGCGGTGCTGGAGGCTGACCCTTGGCTCCAAGCATGTTCAAAACGCCAGAGACAGCAAGGTAGTTGATATCATGGCCAGCTCTGTCTTTGTACTTTCCATCTCGGCGGAAGCCAGTGAGACGGACGATGATCAGACGAGGGTTTAGTGGCAGCAGGACTGTCGCTGGATCGAGCCCTAGTCGCTCCATAACACCCGGTCGGTACGGGTCGAGGAGAACATCTGCCTTTGCAATGATTGTCTTTAGCAGTGCGAGACTCTCGGGTGACTTGAGGTCCGTGACCATGGATGTTTTGTAGGATGTGAGGATGTCGTGGCTCGGCACGGCACTTGGGCGGTCTACTCGAAGCACAGAGGCTCCGTATGAGGACAACAACTGGCCACAATATGGACCTAGAGAGAGTTAGATAAGTGATCTGGTATTTGGATAATGAAAATGGACAAGAGGAGAACATACCTGGTGACAATCCTGCGAGCTCTATGACCTTCAGGCCAGTCAGTGGAGGTTCAGACGGCATTGTAGAATTGCCCACTTCGGATAGAAACAGCTCAAAAACAAGGACACATAAAGTAAAAAAGGCGAAAAAAAAAGCTGCCTGCAAAACAAAATCCAATTGTACAATGTTAATTTATTTTCCATCCGCAGTGTTGTTGACTCGGAAGTTGACGTCGTAGCGCTGAAGCGTGCTGGTGGTGTAGTGAACCAAGCCAAGGTGGGCTGTAATAATTGTATGTTGCCTCGGCTACTAATGTCACAGTACCGCTATCCTGCATCTTACAACCGGAGTTTTCCTTACAAGCTTCTGGGTAGTTCCTCTGCTATATTTCGACTGGCAGCCACATTTAGAAAAAAGTGACGTCCTTGTACACCTGGTGAGCTTTCCCTTCCAGTACCTCCTTGCAGTATTCTGTAAACGGCCTGCCCTTCAGCCCGGGATAAAGCTCGTCTGCGAGCAAGTAGCCAAGGTGCTTGGCGTTCTCGGGCTGGTTGTCTCCACGGATGCCCCACGTATTCCAGTACTGAAAAACAGCCAGCTTGAAAAAGTCGGGTGTTCCCTGCGGCGGGTTCTGGGCCACGAGGTCCGCAATGGTCGAGGTCACCACCTCAGCAGGAAGAAGCTTGCGCGTTGCCTTTTCGCCGCTCAGCTCCTCGATGGTCAAATAAATTTCATTCTGGTTCTTGACCTCTGCGTAGGCAAAGACGGACTGATTGAGAGTTCGTGGGTCACCAACAATGCGTGCGGTGTACAGGCCAATGTCGCCGAGGTCGGTCAGCGCAAACGAAACGTTGCCATCGCCGACAATGCACGGCTCGGAAGGCGATGCAATGTAGTCAGTGCGACCCGACGGGAGGCGCGGGAGTGTGGACTGGTACCACCAGCCGACATCAATAACCGTGTAGGGGATATCGACTTTCTTGATGTGATCGAGAACGCTGTTCTTCAAGTCCTGTATATTCAGGACTCCACGCGGCGTCACGGTAGAAAAACAACAGGGCACAAAGCGGCTAACGCCAGCGGCTTTGCACGCATTGGCTAGAGGAATCTGGTCCATGAGATGGCCGGCATGGATTGCAGAAATGACAACGTCGATGCCTGTCAGGGCTTCGACAATTTTTGTTTCAGGTCCGTCGAGGTCGACGGCAACAATTTTGACGCCTTGCTTCTGGAAATCCAAAAGTGTAGGCTTGTTCACAGACGATGGTCTCGTCAGGGCTGTGATGTTCTGTAAGTGTGAAGTTTTATATTAGCGTGCTCCAGCGCTGTGTTGTAGGTGACTTTGAGGCCTTATTACATAGTGAGGTTCAGTGGAGTTGATTAGGCCCTTGACAACGGAACGCCCAGTCTCACCGGTAGCGCCCAAGACAGCGACGTTGATGGGGGATGCCATTGTGCGAATATGTTGGAAGGTGATATCTTGGATGTATTGATGCATCAATAGATGCTTTTTGTCGACAACATTCATTCAAGTTCATCTTTCATGGAAACTTATCCTCAATCAAAGACATCGGGATTTGTTAGCCTGTTGAATACACGCAAGTTCAGAGGCGGGCTAGCTGTTCCAATCGGCCACTTTCCTTGTCTGTGGCGTCGCACTTGTTTAGAGATACTTGGTACAAAGGCAGACGAATATTCAAAATGCTTTGATCTAAATCTAATATTATCTACAAACTGCAGACTTACTAAAATTTGCTCTTGAACTGTGTCTCATCCTGCTGCAGTCGAACAACACCTTCCTGGATACAGGTCGCAATCAGGACACCGCTTGCCGTCCATACTCTCTGGAGGACCAGGCCCCGCTCCTCGCCAGCCCATGGCGACTCTGCCTCGACAAGCAGCCATTCGTCCGCGCGAACTTCTGTTGCATTGTGGAAGAATATGCTATGGCTGAGAGTAACCATCATCCCAACCGTACCTGGAGAGCTTCCGTGGGCGTTGTCTTCCCGTTCTTCTTCTGCGAGCTTCTGAAAAGCAAGCAGTGTCTGTTTGCCCAATGGCGTGCTAGCATCCACTGAACGCTTAATCTCTTCCACGGAGGAACCACCCAAAAACCGCTCTGCCCTGTGCACACGAGATGTCGTGCCGATAAAATAAGCGTCAGAAATGTATGCAAGGGCCGCCAGGTGAGCTACGACGCCACCGTCGCTCGGCGAAGTGTTGTTGTTACTACTGTCGTCTTGGACTGTCCGGATTCGTGACCACTGGAAAAGGCGTGTGGTTGCCGGTGAAGCCTCGTAATCTTTTCTGGGAAGACGTACACTTTCCATTAAGCTTCCGCTGTCTGTTTGGCTGGTGGCCGAAGTTTGTTTGTCATCAGTCGGTCCCTCTGGCTCTGTGGGTGGTCCTTCGGCCCAAACGTCAGAAGGAGGTGCAGACTGATGCTGGAGCTGTTTCTTCGCCTTTGTGGCGGCCGTGTTGCGCGCGAAGCTGACTGTCGCGGAAAAGACAACATTGCCAGACTGCCGTGCGTCGACGGACCAAACGCCGACCGACTTGCCCTCGCGCACCTTGTTCACGTGGTAGAAGATTGGTTTAGCGTTGACTGCAGGGCGGATGAAATGGCAGTGCATGCTGTGCACGATAAATCCTTTTGGCACGGCTGCTTGAACAACCGCCAGAGACTGGGCAATCACGGCGCCGCCATAGAGGCCACGGGCCCAAATTGGCTGCCAGAGCGGAAGGCGGTTTCGGTAGACATTGGGACCTTCCTCGGGCGCAGGTTCAAAGGCGAGCATGCGCTCTGTGAGCAGTTGTCGCCGTCCCATTGTGTGATGTCGAGGTACGGTCGAGTGGTTGAGGCGATCTGGTCTTCTGGAATTGTTTACGATGGTTGTCACCTTAGAAGCAGGCTGGGAGCTTAGATATTGGATGCCGGATCATCTGGCGTGAGGTGTTTCTTAAGGATTGGTCTGAACTCAATTGGAAGCCTAGAAGCTGCGGAGTAAAGTATGTTGACAGCTCCCGAGCCTCGGCATTTTTGAGAATGTTTCCCCACTAGACTCCACGCTGTCTCGGGGCGCCATATTTCTCCCCATGGGGGTAATCTTAGCGGTCCAGCGGGGCTTTACAAGGCACTGTAAATGGAGAATTCTATGGTGTCAATTCTGGTGATTTTCACGGGCTACCTTCTTGTCTCGTCTCGAATGTTTGAAATTGTCTATCTACTTCTATCTACTGCAATGTATTCTCCTTATTGTCCATCTCACAGATGGGCCTGCGAGCGAAGTTTCTCCTTCGTGTCCGACAGAGCAAAATCGTTGCGGTTGGCTTTGCTCCGCACACGCTCTGCATCGGCCTCTGAGATGCCCCGCGCCTCGACGGCCGGGTTGTAGCCCAACCACGATGTCTTGGTAATCTCCTCATTGCTGACCCGCACGTTGATCTTGCTTCCATCGGCACGCTTGTAGACGTTGATGACCACGGCGCCGCCCAGCCCCAGGTTATGCTGCAGCGCCACCGATGTGCCCTCGACCAGCCGGTTGTTCGCCCAGCCGCGCAGCTGCCACGACAACTCAGCACACTGAGCGAGACCAGTGGCACCTATGGGATGACCTTTGGAAATGAGGCCACCGGAAGGGTTGATCACCATCTGTCCACCGTAGGTGATGTCACCCTTGCGGACCATCTCGTGAGCCTTTCCAGGCGGGCAAAATTCGAGCGCATCCAGAGTTACCATTTCGTTAGTGGAGAAGCAATCGTGCAGCTCACAGACACGCACGTCGCTGGGGGTCACGCCAGCCTCTTTGAGAGCAGCACGGGCCGCCTTTTGCGTCATGTCGTAACCCACAAGCTGGATGGCACTCTTCTTGAATGTCTCTGGCGAGTCCGTACGGAAGGCCTGGCCAGCCATGAGAACGGCCTGCTTGAGCAGATGCGGCCGTGCATCCAAGAATTTTTGGGAAACAATGACCGCCGCCGCCGCGCCATCGCTCGTTGGACTGCACTGCAGCTTCGTCAAGGGCGCATAGATGTTGGGCGAGTCCTGAATTTCCTTGAGCGTGTATTCTTTGCGGAACTGCGCGTAAGGGTTGCGCTGTGAATGTTCGTGGGATACACGACCAATCTCTGCAAAATCCTCTGTTGTCGCGCCGTATCTGATCTGTTAGAATTGCTGATTGAAACCATACATGATGCAAAGAGCTGTGACTTACTTCTCCATGTATTCACGACCGGCGTTGCCAAAGTACTGGGCCGTCAGAGGCGACTTTGGATCCAAACCGCGCTGCTCACGCATCTTGGCAGCGAACATGCCACTAGAACTAGGCCGGTCGTCCCAAACACTTTTGAGGCTGCCAGGCTTCATCTTCTCAACGCCCACGACCAGAACACAGTCCGCGGCACCGCTCTTCACCAATGAGCGTGCCAGGTAGAGGCCAACTGATCCCGTGGCACAGGCGTTGGAGGTGTTGACAATGGGAATGGTGGTCATGCCAAACTGGTAAAAGATGCGCTGACCGGACGTGGAATCGCCATAGGCAAAACAAGCCACACCGTGCTGGACATCGTCATAGTTGATCTGGGCGTCGAGCATCGCCTTCACGCCTGCCTCGTAGCCCATCTCGGGATACTCGCGCAGGCCGCGAGGCTTGATGAACTTGGTCATGCCCACGCCCAAAACGTAGGCATTGTTTCCGCTGTTGCTTGAAGACATGTTGATGTTGTGTGTGTGATGATTGTGATTGAGTTCTTGTTGTAATGCTGTGAATTAATACCACGTGATGATAAAGGTAGAAACAGTAAATTATATACAGCTCGTTGTTTATATCGCTTGCTTTAACAATCACAAAGATTTATTTGTTAGTAAAATGCACACGGCATGGTCTTCTGGTCAACACCTGTTGGCACTGCTGGGCGTGTAGGGGTGGCTCCCGAGGCTAATTAGTACAGTGCACTGGGCAACAGCAGCCTCGGTGTCCTAACCTCCCCCAAAAAGTCACAGCATGGAATCAATGGAAATCAAAGCAAGCAGTATCAATGCCGTTCATCCGAATTGTTGACCTGTTGCGTAGTGTAGCTTGAACATGAAAATACTCATTTTATTAACGGTGAAGATTTATGAGAGATCACATCGTCTTCAATGTTTTTGTCTAACGCACTCGTCAATTGGAAGTTTATGCATGTTTGGGTCAAACACAAGATAAAGGCATCCGAAGGATCGTTTTTTTTTACGTGATGAATGATCAAAGAATACAAATTCTCTTACTTATTTTACTCTAATACATATGTAATATGTAAGTACAAAATTCTCACACATCTACAAGTGAGTCTTGGTCACTTCAACAAGCTCAGCGCCACCACCGGCCATGCACAGTTTGCCCGTCTCTTTGACCCGCACCTGGAACAGCACCGTAGGTCCCTCGCGCCACATCTCCGTGACTAGCGTCTGGCCGGGCAGAACCGTGCCCACAAACCGGGTCTTCATGTTCTTGATATCTCCATATTTCTCAACGATGTGCTTGCCTGCAAAACCAAAGGAACATAGACCATGCAGAATGGGGACCTTGAAGCCACCCTTGGCGCTGAACGCCGGATCAATGTGAAGAGGATTGCGATCACCATTCAGGCGGTAAATCATGGCCTGTCCCTCGGTGGTCTTCTCTGCTGTAACCGAGTCTGGGTTGCGGGCTGGGACTGCATACGTTGCCGTGGAACGGCCGCTACTTGGACGACTGCTGGGCCCGCCGAATCCACCCGCGCCACGGAGGAACAAGGTGAGCTCGTTGTAAAAGACATCGTCGCCCGACGTGGCATCCTTGGTGGTGATGCCTACAATGGCCACACTGGCCTTGCCCTTATCCACGACCTCAACGAGCTTGGGGTACGAGACTAACGTGCCCGACGTGGGAATCGGGTACTTGCGGATCTCCAAGTAGTGCTCACCGTGAAGGAGCATATTTGACGAGAAGTTGGGGACAAGATCCTTGAGATCAAAAGGCCGCTGGGCTGTCGTTGCAGGAATCACGCCAAACGTAGGCAAGACACGGAAGTCGGGGTGCTGCTCGAATACAAGCGGCAGCTGGTCCTTGGTGGCGCCCAGAGAAATGTTGTAAAGGATGGTGTCCTTGTCGGTGAAGGACACTTTGGTGCCGGCCGCCTGTGCTTCCTTGGCCCTCCTGATGGCGGCAAGGTAGTCCGATTTCTTGTAACGGTTAATATTGGCCATGATGCGTGCACGAGAGTCAGCAGTTGCTTCAGGGTAGTCCACACGGCCGTCGTCAAAGTTGACAATAGGGTCCCAGTGCTTGATGACATCCTCGGGTGTGAGAGGCTTGTCCAACGGGAAGTAGTGCCCGCCAGTCCGCTGCCACCGAATACGGCCCTGCCAGCCACAGCCGGACTCGAAAAGCTGTCCAGTCGCCGTGCTGGGGCATTTCTCTGAGCAAAGCAGCACGACGATGGGTGCCACGTAGTCTGGCTTGCGTGTCTTGACGACTTCTTCAGGAAGTACGTTGGCTGTCAACTGCGTGCCAGCCGACGGCGAGATGACGTTGACGAAAATGTTGTTCTTTCTGCCCTCCACAGCCAGTGCCCGAGAGAAGCCAATGATGGCTGTCTTGGCGGCGGCGTAGTTGGCCTGGCCGTAGTTGCCGTAGATGCCACTCGTGCTGGTGGTGTTCACAATGCGGCCATACTTTTGCTTGACCATGTATGGATACGCCGCACGAGAGCACTTGTATGTGCCGCGCAGGTGAACATTCATAATCTCATCCCACATCTTGTCGGTCATGTTCTGGAACGACTTGTCGCGCAGAATACCAGCGTTGTTGACAAGAACATCAACACGGCCAAACGCATCGATGGCTGTCTTGATGACGGCATCGCCATCCTCCACAGACACCTTACTGGGAACGGCTGTGCCACCGAGAGCCCTGATCTCCTCGACCACGCTGAACGGGTTTGCAAAGTCGTTTACGACGACCTTGGCACCTAGCTTGGCAAACAGGAGCGCATATGCACGGCCGAGACTGGAAGTTGTTAGCGGTGATTCTTACAATGGACATGAATTGACTAAAGTAAACATACCCTGCTCCCGCACCAGTGACAACTGCCACTCTGTCATCAAAGCGCACATCCTCGCCAGGTGCATTGAGAGGCAGTGCATTGGACTGGCGTAGATACGTGACCATGTCTGCCGTGGTCGTAGGATGGGCGGCATTCGTAAAGTCGTTGACATCGGCCCATTTGGCAAGTACGGCGCCGGGTGTCATTGTCTCGTCGCACTTCACCAGGCCGCCCCCGGAACGTTCCCATCGCATCTTGGCAGCATGGCCAGCGCCAATCTCAAAGATAGACCCATTCTCAGCGGTATTGCTCCGGTGAATGAGAACAGAGACGACGGGAACAACCCACTCTGGCGCCAGATACTGCAACACCGCGGGCGGCAGGACAGTGGCAGTCATCCGGCTCGCAGCCACGGGGGCAATAATGTTCGTCAAAATGTTGTACTTGGCACCCTCCTTGGCCAAGGTCTCACCAAAGCCAATCATGCCGGCCTTGGCGGACGAGTAGTTGCACTGTCCAAAATTTCCGTACAGGCCAGCAGCCGAGGACGTCACGATGATGCGGCCATACTTTTGCTTCCGGAAATGCGGCCACGCAGCCTGTGTCGTCTTGAAGGCACCACGAAGGTGAACATTGTGGATATCGTCCCAGTCCTTGTCGGTCATGTTCTTGAAACTGACATCGCGCAGGATTCCGGCGTTGTTGATAACAATGTCGACGCGACCAAAAGCAGAAATGGCCGTCTGGATGATCTCGGCACCGTTTTCGACACTGCTGTAGTTGGCGACAGCCTTTCCACCGCTGGCAGTGATTTCCTTGACCACTGAGTCGGCAAACTATGTTCGTTAGTAAGTAATTAATTATCACGACATCTCGAAGAAGACCTCTGGACTCACCTTGCAGCTGGCACCGCTGCCTGTGAGACTGCCGCCCAGATCATTGACCACGATGCTGGCTCCTCGTGACGCCAGGAAGACGGCATATGCCTTTCCCAGACCAGAAGCAGCACCTGTGACAACAGCCACCTGGCCGTCAAATCGTAACTTTGTCATGGCGATTGTGTGTATGCAGCGTGTGTGAAGAATTGCTGGAAGTGTATGGTTTGTATAAGTGTGATGATGACTAAGTTGGGAGTAGGCGAGAGCTGCGCAGAAGTAAATAGGTGGCAGATAAGATGTGTGAGCTGAAAACTATTTATTCATGATTGAAGTAGCTTCGAAATATTTGACTCTGCTTGCGTTTTCAGCTCCGCGTCATCTCCGCCTTGGTTTTACCATCATGTATTGTCGAGACACAATGATGAATGCCGAGGTGACGTCGGGAGTTCACAACCATTTGGCCGTATCGAGGCTTTTGATTGGCCCGCTGTCGACAAACACGGGAGGACCCATTAAATTTACAGTATGTTGGTCCAGCCGTCTTCTTCGCCGTGAGCCTTCGGTTCGAGAGAGTACTGTATGAATAGAGCGTTTCTTGATGCTTGTGGTTTGTGTTGTACTGCTCATGACATTTAATTTTATGTTTTAATTTTGAAAAGTTTTGTTGGGAGAATAGATAGATGATGTGGGTGTGAGAGAGATAAGAAGATGCGACTTGTCGATGAGAGTCGAGTTTGATGGAGAGATTGAGATG
>JANSLP010000582.1:0-10172 GCA_029298735.1 Ophiostoma sp. CBS 140.51 | reverse complement strand
CTAGCCAACCCACGAAACGACACTTGACAATGACGGGGGAGAGGAGCATGGGAAGCGTGGGCCAGCGACCGTTGCAAAAAAAAAAAAAAAAAAAAAAAACCGCGACGGCCGCTAAAGACCGCTGGAGACAGCATTTGCGGGGTATAGCACGGAGCAGCTAAGGGCTCTCTTTCTCTCGCCCGTCTTCTTGGGTCCTGCCCAGCAGCACGCTGTATTTTTCTGGTCCTTTAATCTCGTTTCGCACCCCCTCTCCACCGCCGGCTGGGTCTAGGCCGGGGCAAGAAGCTCCAAAATAGGGGGCTTTTTCAGGACGTCTTTCCAAGGAGAGCCTCAGAGCTTCAAGCTTCTCAATCCCGGAGCAAGACACTTCGACTCCGTCAACTCGTCTCCAAAAGGGAAGCAACAAAAGAAAGAAAAGCACAGGCGCTGTCACTCAGCATACTCCGTTATTCCTAAGATGTCTGACTACGTCCTCAGCAGCTCTGTCCTCTGACACTATCTTGGACACTCAGACTGTCAGGCTCAACTAGCTCTTAGCAGCTCGGAGTAAGCCTGCCTATTTCTGTCTATCCATCATTTCCTTGACGCCCAAAGTGAGACGAGAGGGCGAGACGATACTGGATACTGTCTCTTTCCTGTTCCCAAGGCCGTGAGCATCCCAAGTCTGGTCGGAATCGGCAGTTTCGGTGACAAGGACCGAGTGAGAAGGATGAAAGGACGAGTGTAACGAGATTACCATACTTTGAGATTGCTGTAGTTGAGGATACTTTCTTCAGTTGTTCTGAACCGCAGATGTTGTGTTTTCTTTTCTTTTTCGTCTTGATTTTGTGACGATTTTGTGACGATTTTATGTTCGCAGACAACTGCCGTCAATATGCACAAAAATACACCAAAATAGAAGAGCATCGCTGGAAACACCTATCAGGACACACCAACCACGTGAGACAGAAACATCACAGGGCAGAGAGATCAACTGGAATGGATGCACATGCATGAAACAAAACAGCTTCGCTTAAAAGAAGGAAAAAGAAAGCACCGCCAGCCAAAAAGGCCCCTAAAAATCAAAAGAAAGGCTCTCTCCGGAGTATGGGGAGAAGGAAAAAGCAAAAAGCAAAAAGCAAAGCGTGGCGTTAGCGGACCTGGCCCGAAGCAGCTTAGCCAACAGTCTTCCCGCGAGAACAGAGCAAACAGAACCAAGGGGTGTGCGTCTACTGATTATGTGCCGCTGTTGTGTTGTTATTGTGGCCATTTGCGTGCAATTGTGTGCTGTGAGCTGCCGTTGAAGGCCGCTATTCTTTCGATGAACGCTGTGATGAACAGACGATGAACCGTTGCGAGTTGAGTTGTGACAGCAAAAGAGGTCCAATCTGGTCCCGCCCACCAAGAGGGGGGCGGGAGAAAAAGAAGAGAAAACAGCGCCTGAAAAACAGCGCACAAACACGGCGCCAGCCTTGCCATAAATCGACACCGGCGCACCACACCAGCCTGGAAAAGGCTACTGCTGGACTGGACGGACCGACAGAACGTTGACAGATGCTGACTTGAACTCGTTTAACACGATATTGTTTCAAACCGAAACGCACGGCCGGTGATGGCGAACAAGAGGAAGAAAAATGAAGGCGTTATCCGGCATAACCTTTATTTTGTCCATGAAGATAAAGCCACGATATATGATGAAAAGTGACAGAAACAATGGAAACAGAAACAGCGGATAATGCAAATAAACAAAAAATGGAAACAAAATGAGACAACACTAGGAAAGTTCCTCTATTTCCTATTTTTACTTTCCCAACCAGGAGAAACTGTCCAGGCATGGCTGGAAAGTGAGATATATTGAAACAGGCTGTGTGACGATCGTGATCACATTGCTAAAACATCAGGTTGGGAAAAGCACAAATATAACAGGCCGCGAGGCAACGATACTAGCACGAAATAAAGGTTGGCTTGAAGGAATTTACCAAAAAAACCAAAGTGGTCGCCGTCCACGCCGCGATCCATCTGCCGACGGCCGGTCAGCATGCCTGCTATCACAAGATATTTCTTTATAATTGTTTGAGTACCGCTCCGCCGCCGCCGCCGCCACTGAACACTAACACCTTCTTCGCCACTGTCCACCCCGGTTCAAGCCCCTCTCAACACGGCGCTACTCCCTGTAAACGCCTTTACCCGGCGGCCATCGCTTACAGTAGCGGCTCTTTTTACTGAGGGGGCAGAAGCACTAGACGGACAGGGGATGCGCGAAAGGCCTGGGACAGCGGAGCTTCAAGGAGCTTCAGGACCGAGATGGGCGTCGAGGCAGGGAAGGCAGGCTGTCAGTTGAAAGAACTTTTGATGAACTGTTGCTGATCTGGCTATCATTGCCTTTTGCCGTCTCCGTATTGCTTTCTTTTTCAGCGGTCTAGACGTTGTCTTGTATACATGTGAAGATCGTGTGCGTAAAATAGAAAATCAAAAGAAGAGGCGGAAAAGGCAGAGAATAAAAGGGACGAAAAAGACGCATTCAAAGAAAAACATCTAAAAGAAATAACAGGGGCAGCAAAGCGTGTTTGAATAACGCCCTTACGTCTCTTAGCACACAACACAGGCTCCACCCGTATATCTCGCGAGCCTTGCGTTTCGTAGCTTTGTCATTTGCAAATTCCATGAGACCCGTAGAACAAAATAAGCATGGCTTAGAAGAATGCAAAGTCGTCTAATTTAATTGCATATTTTAACAGCAACTGAGACGTTATGTAACGGGTGGTCGTTTATGACTGTGTTCACCAACGTTGAAGATCACGGATCACCAGTGAGGTGTATTTCGGCCTCATGAACGACATCTGGTTGCCATAGGTATCTTTCGACATCATCGTACAAAATGCAAGACAACACGAGCCGTCCGCAACAGTCACTATTTGATCAACATCCCAAGATGCTCACATCCATTTGTTTTGTGTTTTGTGGTCGACATCGAGACACTCCGGAGCCAAATTGACCTCCGTTGTCAATACCCCGATCTTTGTGGAGAGCCCGTCGAGCCCATCCAGCCCATCCGTCCGCGGCTCTGGCACGACATGACGACCCGTTCGATGTTGCTTTTGCCCTTGGGCAAGTGGGGCCGACGAACAGAGGCAAGGGGGCTGAAAAGGGAACGTCGAGACCAGCAAACAACTCCTCCCAAGTCGTTGGTGCATCTCAAAATGGCCATAACAGGCAAATGGGATTGGTGTTGGGTGCTGCAGTGTTGCAACCGGAGAGAGGGGCTTTAGGGAACAATTCAGTCGTGCGGACGGCGAACGAAAGACGATGTACCCTCAAGCCCCAAGGTCCGGTTGATGGATACACAGTAAATATATTGAGAGGCGGACAAGATTGATATCCTGGTATCCCAGTAGAGTACATTTGCGGAGAACAGTTGCTTGTGAACCCGCGTGCGACGTCTACTACTGTTATGACTTCCTGCAGACGCAAATGCAGGAGAGCTGTCACTCTATTGTCGAGTCTTGTGCTCCAGTGATCACCGCCGTTGCACAAGTATGGAGCTTCCATGAACATTAGTGTCTGAACAAAAATAGTTGACCAAACTGCCTCGACTGTGTTCAACTGGCTGCTCAAATCACAAACAACAGAGAACCTCTGACCTATCCCATTGTCTCGTCACTTTTCATCATGTTGGTCACCGGGGAAAGGCATTGGCAGTCCCGAGAAGAACGTCCCCGTTCATATGTCGTACGTTTTTTTGTTTTTTTTTGGCGTCTTTTTTTTCTGATCTTCTCGGTGTCACTGCTCCTCTTCCTATCAAGGTTACCGCCACGGCGGGGGCCACCTGTTCTTGCGACTGGCTATTCAAGAAGGCCAAGCTTTTTGCCTTTCTCTTTCTCTTTATTCTTTTTCTTCTTTCTCTTTTCTTCTTTTGTCCTTGTCCTGTTCATCCTCTGCCCGTCCTAGGGGAAACATGCAACCATATTGCAACCCAGCACACAACACAGCATCACTTTACCTCCCGTGCCCCCCTTCCAGCCCCCTGGATGGCCCTCGGTAATTGGTCGTCAATAATCTTGGGTCGATAATGCTGTGCTATCCAAGGGGTGGTGATGGTGCAATCAACGCAGCGAAACAGAAGGCTTCTATTAAATTTGGTGTTCTTTCCTTTTTTTTAATCCCCCGTTCTTATGGCCCTCCACTCGGAAGACAGCTCCCAGAATATTCAATGTTCATCAATACTCAACATCTGCCAGGAGGTGATCCTTTGCTATCGCACACTGCATGAAAGAGTTTCCCAGAAACACTGGCTGCTCACACGAAATAGGGGCTGAGTTGACCTGTCCATTTTTTTTTACCTTCTCCTACCCTTTTCCTTCCCCGAATAAAGCTCTGGACGTCGTTCTCCGGGATACTCCAAGATACATGTAAGATGCACTGTCTTTCTCTGGCCAAGAGGTGAGGCCCTGTATCTTGGTTGTCCCCCTGACGTTGCTTTGCGTTTCTTGCCCTGCGTTTGGTGGTCTGCCCTTTTTGGTGAATTCGTGTGTGTTCTTTCCCAGCGTAGTGGCGACCCTCCAAGAGCAAGCCTGCCTCAGCGTGACCTTTTGCTCGCGCATCTTGGTTTCCCCTTGCCTGGCTGGCTCACGGGAGCTCGGGATGGCGCTGAGCCCTCCTTCTCCCCCAGGTTACGGTGGCAGCAAAGAAGGAGAACAACGCAACACTCAAATAAGAGGGGGGTCCACAAGGGGTGTTCGATATGGATTTATGTATGGGTTGCGCAGTCGCACCCGTATGTGCAATGGAGATCAATGGTAAGGGAGCAATAAGATGCTACTGTTATGCTTTTTTTTGCGGGTAGGTTTCTCTGCTATTTCTGTTTCTTAGATCCAAACAGTTGAGGGAGCTTGTGTTTTATGTGGTACAAAAGGGACTATCCAAGCACATCAGAGCACACCAGAGCATATCAGAGCATATCAGAGCACATCAGAGCACATCAGAGCACATCTATTTTTATTTTTTGTCACAAAGTCGGTCTTTTGATCTTTTCCCCCGGTTTTGCATTTCTTGTCTTGGATGATCCGAGACGCAAAAGGGTCCTTTGCGTTGGGGGAGGGGAGAGAAAAGGCAATCCGAAGGAGCGAGATGCCAACGCAGCACGGAAGCACAGGAAAACAAAGTCCTGCCGAGCCTGCGTTGTTTGGCACAGCACTTCCGATTTCGCACCTTTTTTTTTCAGCAAAAGAATGGCTATTGTCGGCGACAAAAGATGTGGAGAAGAAAAAAGGGCCTTGTTTCTCTTACTCTTCGTTTCCATTTTTCTTTTCGTATCCTCTCTTGCCATGGCCTTGACGAAGGAATATTTCGTTGGGAAAAGAGAAGGAAAAAAGAGTTTCGAGCGTCAACAACAGTCGAGTAACGTGCCTTGCAGTCTCCTTCAAGTACGAAGTATCGATTGAAGATACTTAGAGATACCACAAATACAAAAATACAAAGGACGTCGTACTGTTAGGAGTACCACGTACTCCGTACTTTTCCCGTTGACAGGGCAGGGATCAGGCGGAAGAAGACTCGAGCTACGGGTTATATCACTCGGCAGATATAGCCCCTCCCTTGCCCGCTGTCCCTTTCCTTCTCAGTGAACCCAGTTTTGATACAACCATGGATGGTGGTTGTGCTGGTGAGTGACAAGAAAGCAGAGAAAGAGAGGGAGATGAAGAAGACCCAGGAGAAAGGAATGAAATAAGATATCTCAGTTGAAATAAAACAACACTGGCAGTCACTGCACTGCATTTGCATACCTTTCTCGGAGTATCTCTGCTCGTGCTACGCACATTCTTTGATTTTTGTGCCCATGGTGTGAACCAGTGCTTTGTATCCCTTTGTTTTCTTCTACGCTTGTGCTGGTCGATGATATTTCGGCCGTTTGTCAGTTGCATTGCACAACATGTGGACAACTATGCTCAGTCAGTCACAGGGCCAACAGCAAGGATATCTCTTTGTGCAATTCAAGCATATCCACAAACAAGAACATTATTTTATATCTCGCTCCTTGTGGGTTCCAAGAAACATGGATGCCGTGATAAACGTGGGAACTGGGGCTTGTGTCCCCCCTAAACAAAGAAAATACGACGTATTCTGGAGCCTTGACCATCGTCCTTTTTTTTCTATTCAATTCGTCTTGCGTGGTCCTTTTTCAACACAGATTAGTTATCTTCTAGGTCTAGCGCGCCCGCCTGGCCGTTACAAAAGTCAGACATTTTGTGGGAACCCAAGAGGAGGAGCACAAGACAAGACAGACTCACAGACTGAAAGTGAGGAGCCCATAACCAAAACAGGAAAAGGGTGAAAACACACGAGATGCGCAGAAAATGCGCCCAAAGGCGTTGTGTTCAGCATTCCATCACGGCTTGGGGTTTGACAGACCAGCCAAAGCCAACTCAAGCCAAAAGCAAGTGGACTAGACAGGGCCTGGCCAGGCCTGGAAGCCCCCCGCGCACTAGCATAGCGGGCAAGGAAGAAGGGAGACACGAGCGAAAAGAAGAGAGCGATGAGAAAAGAGACAGGTGCTAGCGAGGTTGCATTTTGTGGAAAGCCCACTGGCAGTTGGAGACAAGAGGCAGAGAGTTGTAACCGAGGCGCGGGAAGAGGAAAAGTGCAGAAAAAAGAGCAGGGGAGGGGGGGTGAAAAATACAGGGCGAGATGAGGAGACATCCATGGCGCGAAAGGGACAAGGGTGGTCAGTGCAGATAGTGATTGGCAGTTGTTGCTTGTACAAGTATCTGGTTACATATGTTCGTTGATGGTTCTGGCTGGCTTTCAGCCTTTTTCACAGTAACTCTTTCGTTGTTAATCCCCTATTCTAACCTCGTCCAGTGGAGTCGCCCATGTTCACCAGCTGTTGAAGAACGACACATGGTATCGGCAGAGGGGACGGGTTGGCTTCTTTCCAGTTATTTTCCCCTTCACGATGTAAGTGTACAAAAGTCATATGCACGATGAAGCATGAAAATGGAGCATGTTTAGCAAGCAAGCAAACAAATAATGACAGCTCTGTTTTTATGTTCATCAATATTCCAATGTACTTTCTCTCGTTTCTCGACACGAGGTGTACTTCGACCCAAAAGATACATCAACATAACGAGTGTAAAATATATCCCTGATGTATGGTATGTGCCTGTGAAGAAGCAGTCGCCCCAGTCGCTGTCGTTTCAAGAAGGTCTGTGTGGGAAACAAGCTTGTCTCTTCTGAGCAGCCAGGCCGAGGATTGAGACAAAAAGGAAGAAGAACAGAAACATAAAATCAAAAGAACAGTGCTAGCACCACACACAATTGCCAAAAGGAAACTACCACACGGGCAAAGTCCCCTCCCCCCAGTCGACCATCCGTGCTTTTCGCGCGTGCACGTCGTAATAATGCTCCGTAGCACCCTTTTTGGCTTCCTTTTCCTGTCATCCTCTTCTTTTTTTTTCTTCCTTCGTGTGCTGGGGACTTTTAAGATCGCGCGAAGATAAAAGGGGAGAAGACCGTATGGGCGAATGATGAAAAACACGCGTTTTTCCCGTGACGAGGGGGCCTGTCCCCCTTGGACCTTGCCCGATACATCGTTAAGTGCAACGCTCCGAGGGGAAGCTGTCTCCTTTTCTCCCTTTTTCACCCTGTTCTGTCTTTTTTTAAGGGTTGGCCGTAGTTGCTGGCTATCGAGCTCTCTTTCAATGTTTGTGTCTCCTCCATCTTGCAAAAAGAACCCCCAGTCCCTGTTGCTGTCAAAATAGCGCACGGAACGCGCCCAGAGTGGCCTAGCATCGTCTGAAAGACGACATGGATCCTGTGCCTTTCAGACAGAGGGGGGAAAGGTATGGCGGACATTGGGCAGCGCCTTTTTTCTTTTTCTTTTTCTTCCTTTTTCAACGAGAGATCGTTAACAAAACAAGGAGTACACTGCCCTTGATAATTATTGGTTATCGCCACAAGTATTTTTGTGCTGTTATCCCCCCTGCTTTTGATATCGAAACGGAGGGGGATCTCTCTCGACTTCGACAACTTTCAGGTCAGAGGTTTTTTGTGTGCGCATGTGCCACCGTTTTCACCGTTCAATGTGCTTTTTGTCGAATGATTTTACAGAGGCAAATTCTGTCGACACGTCAAAAGAGGACCCGTCAGGGGGCACCTTTAATACCCAACCTACTTTGTATGGAGAACGAGAAGCCAAGAATAAGCGGAATTCTCCGTCGACAGCCCGTGGCAGAACCATTATGAAAACGTGTTGTTCTCATGCCGGCCGCCTTTTTTTGCTTTGTTCCTAATTGGTATCAGCAATTGTTCTACTTTGCTCGTCTGATATTGAACCCACAGGCACTCACCGATGGCCGCAGCAAGTGACAATCCTTTTCTCCTATTTTGATCTCACTATCGATGGATGGATCTCTGAAAAGGCCTCGCCCGCTGGGTCCTGCGTCATTTCCCTGGCAATCTCGTTACAACACAAAGTCGCACAGGTCCCCGTCTCTTGGGAATTGGACACGCGCACGCAAGCACACTTCTGCGAGAAGGACAAAAGTCAATGAGATCTCAGTAGACAGTCTCCCGATGGTGGTGATCCCAGGACCCTTGCCTTTCCTTGGCTGACACGCTGAGCCTTGCTCCCTAGCGGGATGGCACCGTGTCCCTCTCTGAAGTTACAGCGTGCAGCAACTGGGGCTGAGGGGGTAAATGCATGCCATTACTACATACATACAAGCAAACTGGGAAGCCGCTGTTGTGGTTTGGGACCGAGGACAGATGACTGTACATACTATGGACGTGCGTACGGACGAAGAACGGACGACGAGCTGCAATTATTTCATGAGTGTGGTTGGACGAGATACCAACCAAGGATACGCACCGGTTGTAGCTTCTTTTAAATTCCCCTTTTGGTGCACGGTGCCAAGGCTGTTTGTTGGCTGGGGAGAGAGAAAAGGGCTCAACAGCTCTCAGAGAGGTGCATTTCAAGGCAAGGCTCGTGGAATCTGCTGTGCGCCCCGTTGCCCTATAAGACTGACGTCTACGCCGAACTATCAAAAAACTTTCGTGCTTTGTTCTCCGTAATTTGCCTTGCCGGGTTCGCATGTCGCGCATGTTTCCCAAGTGTCGGGATAAAGCCCATTGAAAATGAGAGACTAACACCAAGAATAAACACGACTAAAAGGCCAAAAAAAGGCACTGACTATATTATTTTATTCTGACGAAATCACCGCTCGCAACTTAACCAGAGCAAACCGGCCAACAGCTCCAACAGCTCCAACAGCACAAGGCCGCCAGGGCAAGGCCAGGCCAGGTCAGGTTACCATCGCCTGCCAACAGCGTGCACAAATTTTTATTTTACCACGAGGCAGCCAGCCTTGCTTCAGGCGCTAGTCTCTGTTGCAAACACTGGCCGCCGGATCGTCGGGGCCGCTCGTCCAACAACGGCCCTTTTGCCACTAGCCCTGGAAGGAACCACCAAACATGCAAGTGGTCGAGAGTCTTGTGGAAAGTAACAGACTCTTTCGTCGAACACTGAATCAATGCCCAACACGGAGAAACGATCGCTGTCTCGGTAGGAAAGGGAACGAAAGGAGGGGCGGAGCAGGAGGGAGGAGGTAGGCTTCAAGACAACTGAGGGGGTTGGCGACAATCAAAATCAAAATCAAAATCACCGCGAGCACGAAAGGCCGGCAGCATGGAGTGAAAGAAAAGAAAAAAGCGGCAACAGAAGCCGGCAACTCAGACGGCGTATGTCACCGAGAGAAAAAAGGAAACTGGCCGCGGCAACGACACATGGCGTTTTCCAACTAAGAAGGGGAGGTGTGAACGGTGTGAGAGTGAGAGATGTGTGTGAAAGGGGGCTGTTGGCGGGACGAGAAAAAGCGACCTCGCCTTGCATATGTTAGAGGGGAAGCGTCGATCATAACCAAAGTTGGGAAAGGTGCGCGGTGTTCAGTCGAAGACGACCGGGGAGAGGAAAAAACTGGAGAAACTTTCGATGTGGGTAAAAAAAATTTAAAAAATTTTTTTTTAAAAAAAGGGAACATCTTCGAAAATGACAAAAGAAGTACATACAAACAAAACAAAAACTAGCCATCTTGGTTACGAAGCTACCGGATGGGTCTGGCAAAAGCGTGTTGGGTGGCACGCCAGGGTCCTCCGAGAGCAAGGTCACATCCGGCTCCGCGGGGCCAAAACCGGCGTCC
>JANSLP010000581.1:0-10257 GCA_029298735.1 Ophiostoma sp. CBS 140.51 | reverse complement strand
ATCTGTCCCTTGATCTACGAACACGATTGTTTACGACCAGCCTCCTGTGATTCACCGTGCTTTGCCTGACGAAACCCCTGGTGTTCCGTACGCCTCACACGTAGGTCTCCAAGACGGCGGCTACCCTCTCGCTGGCTGTCGTACTGAAACCCGAGCCCTGGCCCACGGCACCTGGCTCCCGCGGGACGACCGTCCAGAAGTGGGCGGTCTGGGTGTCTTTGTACGACCACGCCTGCACCTGCACGATCTTCCACGCTGGCTGCGGCGCGGGGCCGTCGACCTTCGTACCCCTGCTGGGACACGTCGCCTTGTGCCGCTGTATGGACAGCCTCGCGCGTGTCGCAAAGTCGCAGGCGAGACACGCAAAGCCATCGTGGACGGCGAGGCCGGGCACTGCGTCGGAGCCATTGGGCCGTGCACCGAGTCGGCTGGGGTCGTTGAGCGGCGCGTACGAGTACCGGCCAAGAATCTCTTTCAAAACCGGGCCTCTCACCTTGTGGCTGCGCAAGTGCCGGTCAAGTCCATTCTCAGGTCGTATGGCGCATTGGCAGATGCAGCAGAGGAGGATGTTGTGCTCGGTGTTGTAGAGGACGTAGTCCTCCACGGACGACAGGAGACCGGACATCGTGTAGATGGCCAGGGGAGGAGAGGGTCGAGGATGGTTCGGCTGGCTGATCTTGTTCGGCGAGCAGGAGCAGGATCTCGCCTTTCCGTAGACGGTTCGTCCATGTAGGCAGGCTGTCGAGTTCGAATGTAGAGCAGCGTGGAATTACACAAGGCAGGCCCGTTGGAGAGTCGAGAGGACTGGGAGTCCTTGTAAATAGATACCCGCGGGCGACTGGCAGCAGGATTCGGCTCGACTCGTCTACCATCCCCCAGGCCCACTTGCCTCGTTAGAGTGACAGGCCTGGCCAATCTCTCGCCGGGGTCCCTTGTTCTTTACGCCTGGGTTTCCGCCTAGAGATAGCCCCTGAGTACACCCCCCTGAACGACAAAGACACGCCCGTGGGCGTCTACTACAAGGGGCGTTCGCCTGTCCTGGTTGGTCGACAGCGGGCCCCTGGCCTCTCGCGTGACCGATGCACTGTGCGCCTACAGTCCCTACGTGCATGGCAGAGTAGACACCCGTGGGTGTCTGTCTCGTACAGTCCAGATGCAACACGGTCCGTTCTTTGGCGAATTGTCTCGTCGATTTACTGCCTACATAGACACCCGCGGGTGTGTGAAAATACGCCCGTCGCCCTTTGCCCGGCCCGGATCCGAGGCCTGCGCGCGACGTGTGGTGGGAGCTACGCCATCCCGGGCAGGACGGGCTACAGCAGCCGCCAGGACGACAGGAGGCGCGAGCCGCCCCCCTCCCACAACCCACCGCATCCTACCGACACGTCCTAGTCCACCTCCTCGATCTCGTCCGCCGCGCCCCAGCCCCCCTCGTCCGAGTCCAGCTCTTCGATTTCCTCCCTGCACACGTCCTGTGACAGCCCGTAGGTCATGTTGCTGGAGGACGACGGTCCGACGGCGAGCGCGTGGATCGGGCGGAGCTTCTCAGCCAGCGGCAGATCGGCGACCTGCTCGGGGTGGCCCTGTCGGCACAGCAAGGTGGCCTTGGTCTCCACCAGGTCGGTGCCCGTCACGATGGGCGTCACGAGGCACTCGTCTGCCTGCCGGCACATGCAGAGAAGCTTGGGGTTGTTGTCCCTGACGTACTTCAGCAGCCACGGCAAGCTGCGCTCGCCCCGCGCGAGGCCGAGGGTGTCTTTGTCGCCGGTCAGTGGCCTCGCCAGGGCGGCTGCCCTTTTGCTGAGCCCGGGCGGGAGGAACACCAAGACGCCCTGGCCGAAGCAGCTCACAAAGTCGGAGAGCGGCCGCCACTGGTAGATGGTGTTGGAGAAGGCCTTGGCGTCCTTGAGACCGAGCTCCTTGTACATGAAGGTGACGAGACGGTCGTGCAGCGACCGCCCGCGCCCGCCCGCCACGCCCTTTTGGGTCAGCATCGTCTCCAGCGACGTGCGCGCCGGGCCCGCCGTGCTGACGAGCTTGTCCCAGTCCTGGACAACCTGCACTTTTTCCCACATCATGTACAGCCGCGCCGTTCCCTGCCCGCTCGTCTTGTCCGTGCAGATCGTCTGGCCCCAGCTCTGGATGAAGCCGGCCAGCTCCTTTTGCCGCGCAGCTGTCGCGCGCCGCGCCGCCACGTCGACCCGCGCCCGTGTGACGGCGGCGGCGCTCCTTTTGTCGTGGGCGCCGGTCGCTTCCATGATCAGCTCGTCGACCAGGGCGAAGTTGTCGGACCGGAACACATTGGCGAGAATGTTTCGACAGAAGTTGTCGATGGTGACGTAGGCCGCCACCGGGTGAGGCTCGTGGTCGCTGCCCGTGAGGAGCTCGTCCTGAATCGCCCGTACGACCTGCGTCGGGCGCCATGCGTCGCCGGCAAGGAGGCGGGCGGGCGGCTCTTTCGGCGTCGCCCGCCCTTTCTTGCTGGCTGCCTTGGGGCCCGGGCCTGGGTCGAGGCGGCGCCGCTTCCGTGCATCGCCCGCGCGGAGTTGGACGACCTCGTCGTCGTCCTGGTCGTCGTCGTCCTGGTCGTCGTCATCGTGGGTGTCGTCGACGTCGTCGATCGCCTCGGGCCGGAGCTCCCTCCACGGCGTGAGGAGGCTGGACCCGTCTGCTCGTCGCTCGTTGATGTACGTGTCGGTGTCGCGGATCAGGCCATACAACATTTGCTGCAGGCCGTCGTCTTCGATCGCTTGGCCACAATCGTAGAGGGCGCGTCGTATGTTATGGATCGCTGTCTTGACGGTTCTCCGCGCAGTGCGGTGCTCGTCGTCGCTGTAGGGCAGGCCGACCATCGTGTCGTTCGATCGTTGTGTTGTCGTGGGCTCGTGGTCGCGGTAGACTCTGGCGTGCAGTGGGCGGCTGGTCTGTTTCTTGGTTCATTTTCGTCTAATTTCTGTCTTTTTGCAAGACGAAAACCAGCGGGGGTAGGGGGAGCGGCCGGCTGCGCTTGCCAGACAGGCCCCTGCCTGTTCTTGCGTAGGTCGACCCTCTTTCTTGTTGATCGTTATTGATCTACCTTGTCGACGGAAGACGGAAAAGGGGAAAGGGGAATTGTATGTCGTATCGCGGAAATGAGAGGGGAAAAAAAGAGATCCACTACGCTTGACACGGTGGCTATTGTTGTGGCCTCGATACACCGGATGGAATTGTCCGACATCGTCTCACCTACGACTTTCGTCTCGCCTTTTCCGTCTTTCTGTGAGATTGAACGACTCGTAAGCGTGTTAAAATGAAACGGGGCGGGCTGCCTCCCAACTAGGTCGTATGTGGATTACTCCTGTGCTGGAAGAAAACAAGTCTTGTATTTGAAAAACGCAAAAGGGTAGGATCGCCCCTTGTAGGCATTACGAGCTGCTTTATGAAAGATAGACCCCCGCGGGCGTCCATCGGCTATCCTCGCCTCGGAAACTAGTACAGAAGAAAAGGAAAAAGGAGAAGAAAGCAGACACAAACAAACCGTCCGTCTCGCCTCAGAAAGGAGGGCGAATAAAATAAGACAACACAAAAAAACAAAAAACAAAAAAACACAAGCAAACGTCGAAGCAATGCCTTATTGACTAGGGCCCACGCTGGACTCCTCCCTCGTCTCGCCAGTGGCGGCCACACTGCCCGAGCCGCCCCTCGACCCAGTCGCGTCTTCCACGTCCTCCATCTCTTCGTCGCTGCTGACAGCGAGGGCCGGCGTCTTGTAGAGCGACTTGGACTGACGCTGCACAGCGCCCTGTCGACGCGTAGACGGTGTAGGGCTCGTGGACGAGGCAGCCGCCCGAAGGGTCTGCGTGGGCGTGTCGGGCGCCGTCTGTTTTACTGAACGCGTTACACGGCGGGTGGTCTGGGCGGGCTCCTTGCCTTTGGCCTTGTCTTTGGCCTTGGCTTTCCCCTTGCCCTTTTTGTCGCTTCGTCCAGGAGGCCCACCGCCTGTATTACCTTCGTCTCCACTATCCCCTCCATTGCCTCTATCGCCCTTGTCGTCGTTGTCGTCGTTGTCGTCCTTATCGTCCTTATCGTCGTTGTCGTCCTTATCGTTATCGTCGTTGTCGTTGTCGTTGTCGTTGTCGTTGTCGTTGTCGTCGTCGTCGTCGTCGTTGTCGTTGTCGTCATCGTCGTTGTCGTCGTCAAAGGCTTGGAGCGCGGCGAGCACCTTCGCCGCTGTATCGGCCCGCCCTGGCAGCTTCAGGTAGACGTCGTACAGGTCCACCGAGTTGATCTTGTCAAGGAGGGCGACAATCTGGCTGCCGACGGAGTCGCCGCCCGAGCCGTCTGGGCCGTCCGCATCCACCACGGCAGCCGCCACGTCGGTGAGAAAGGCCCCGAGCCTGGCCTGCTCCTCTGTCTGGTACGCATCGACGCTGCGGGGGGCGCGCACGCGCCAGCTGTATCGGTTGAACGGGCTCCCCCAGTACTGCCGGGCCACCTCGTACGCAACGAGCTCGGCGGCCTTGCCGCGGACATGGTCTGGGAGGGGCAGCGTGGTGAGCAGTTGCTTGGCCCACTTCCCGTTGAGCCGCTCCTCTTGGAGGTTCATGTACGAGCCGTCCTGCACGACAAGGGACCACTGGACCTCGCGCGACTGGCCGATTCGCACAAGGCGACCGACGGCCTGCTGGACCGTGTTGAGACTCCACGGCAGCTGGACGACAATCCCATGGGCGCAGTTGTGGTGGAGGTTGAGCCCGAACGACGAGAGGGTCATCGAGGTGACGAAGGCGTCGACGCGCGCATCGGGGTCGTTGAAGTTTTTCACCGCGATGCGCCGGTCGGTAGGGCTGTCGTCCGCGCGGATTGTCTCGACGCGAAGACCCATCTCTTGGAGCAGTTGGGTGACGATCCTAGTCGCAGGGCGGCGCGTTAGTACGATGGGAGGGGAGAGGAGGAAGGGGGGGGGGGGGGGGGGGTCACGTACTCATGCGACCAAATCTGGTCGACCATGACGAGGAACGGTTTGCTGTCTCGTTTGTAGCACGCTGCCAGCTCTATCACCTTGCAGAGCACCGGCGAGCTGCGCAGGACCCAGGCAATGGCCTCGAGCCGGCCACAGGGCGGGATGGCCAGGACGTCGACCAGCGTCAGCTCGTACAGCCAGCGAAGCGCGCCGCCGCTGCCAGCGAAGCGCACTTTGGCCGTCTGCTGTATGCCGAGCGCCGGGTCTTTGCGCGTCTTGAACGTCGCCAGGATGTGGGCACACGCAGCGTCGAACGCAACCAGGGACAGGGCTCGATGGTCCAGCCTGCCTTGGTCGGCCGCAGGCACCGTGGCGGGCGTGCTGGGGCCTGGCGTCCTGGGGCCTGGCGTCGTGCCTGGGGTGGGCAGGGCCGCCGCGGGCGTCGTGGTCGAGGCGGCGGTTGCGTTGGGTGGCGCGCCAAGGCGGTTCTGGAGGGCCCGGTTGGACGCATCGCTGACGAGGCCGCCGAGCAGGCTCTTGTGGCGGACCACCAGCGTGGTGATGGCGTACGGCGGCAGGTCTGCGCCAGCCACGACACGGGCGCCTCCAGGCAACACAACAGGCGTCTTCATGCTGCGCCGCAGTTGCAGGAGGCGCAGGGCCTGCTTGAGCGGGCCGGTGAGAAATGCGGCGTCCCAGCCGGCGTTCTGCCCTGCTGTCAAGACCACTTGCGCGTTGGCCGTCCACCACCTCTTGCCTGTCTGGAGAAAGTCGGCCTGGACAGCCGCGAGGCCGGGTGCCTCGTGGAGGCGCTCTGCGCTGAACAGCTCGCCGAAGCCGTCCACGTCTTCGCTTGGGTCGTAGTCGTCTTCGAGCAGGCGCGCCGCCGCTGGGCCGACCGACGGCACGTCAAACTTGATCTGGGCGTGTTCCGACAGGATGGTCAAGATGCCCTTGATGTCCTTGATTCGGTTCAAGAACGGTGTGGCCGACGCAAAGATCAGGCGCGTCTTGAGCACCTTTCTGGCCAGCCAGCCGAAGGTCGACAAGGGGCGCCGGACGAGCTGACACTCGTCGAAAATCACGCAGTTGAACTTGATGGTGTCGACCGGCGCTTTGAGCCGCCCGAGGAGGTGGTATTCTCGGCCAGCCTCGTCGTCTTCGTCGTCGTCGTCGTCGTCGTCGTCGTCGTTCTGGGGAGCGGCCTTCTTTGCAGCGGGCTTGCCCGTCGGGACAACGGTCACGGGCGCTCCGTCGTCGGCTGGCTTGTGGTAGAGCTCCAGTTGCCGGCGCGTCATGGTCGTGTAGGAGGTCAGGAGGATCAATCGGCCGGTCTGTTCGCCTCGTGTTAGCCATGGGACGCTTGGTGTGGAGGAGGAGGTGGGGGACATTGGACACCCGCGGGCGTCTGAATCGTTCGTACCTTTTCTGTCTGCTTGGCACCGGGCGCCACCGCAGCGGCGAGGGCTGTCTTCCACTGCTCGGAGCTCAGCGTGGCGGCCTTGAGGCGCGCCTCCGAAGGCTCGGCAATGGCCTTCGCCGAGCCATAGTAGACCTTCACCGTGTACTCCGCCCCGGCAAACCGCTCGAGCTCCTCGAACGTCTGCCCAATGGTCGCTGCTGGCACCACGACGAGGTGGGGCAGGAACTCAACGGGCTGCCCGCCGTCGCGCTTGGTCGTCAGTGCGTGCTGGGCGGCGCGGATCGCGACAGCGTAGGTCGCCGTCTTGCCCGTCCCCGTCTCGTTGGCCAGGAGGACACTCGCAAGGGGGCCGTCGGTGCGTTCCACGATCGTGGCGGCGTCCACGATCTGATGCGGCTTGATTTCCGTCTCGACGCCATCGGCGCCCTTCACCTTGTACGCCTTGCCCACCTCGTAGTCGCCAAAGCCGCACGTCTGCAGCGCCTGCTCGAAGCCGACGTAGGCGGACTCGCTCTCGTTCAGCACCTGGGCGATCGTGTTGGCGTTGAGGGTGGCGGCCTCCAGGGCGGCCGCCGTTGGGTCCTTGTCGACCGCGGCGGCGGCCCCGTCCTCGGCGGCTGCGTCGTGGTCGCTGCTGGCTCGAAGGGCCTCTTCGGCCAGGTGCGTGTGGTTCACGAGGCGCCGGGCAAAGTTGTCGAGGGGGGCGCTGCGCTGAATGGCGGGAAAGGTGGCCTGGTCCGCCAGGAGGCTGGCGTACTCCCCGAGCTTCGTGATCGTCGTCATGTCCAGTGGCTCCCGGGTGTCTCGCGTCCATATGTCCTGTTTTCGTTTGCCGTAGGCGCGGGCTTTGGCGGCTTTGCCCATGGCCTGGACGGTCTGGATGATGGCCACGGCGGTTGCGTCGTCGTCGAGGTCGATGTCGTGGTTCGGGTTCATGGCATAGAAGAAGCTGGGCGTCAGCTGCTTGGGCTGGCGTGTGCGCACGTGCTTGCAGAGCACCTCGAGGTAGTCCCTGCCCACGACGTTGCGCATCACCACGTTGGCGTGACGCGAGCCAAGGATGTCGGCGACTTCGTCGGCGCGCGCGTAGGGGACAGGGGTCGGCCGGTTGGATTTCGCACCCCGGACGGCGAGCAGCACTGGTTTCGTGTCGACCCGGCGCTGCAGGTAGGCACGTGCCGCGACGTAGCACCGGTTCCAGTCCTCGTGCGCATACGCCATCGTCGTGCCAGGCGTGCCGGCGGCGTGCTTGTTGTACAGTGGCGCGGCCGTCGCGTCTGGGTTGCGCGCCTTCTCCTCCTCGTCCATCTCGTCCACGCCGTTGGTGGAATGGACGAGGAGGAGATAGGCCGCCGCGAGCAGCAGCCCGGCGTTGTCATTGGTCGTCGATTGGCTGTTCTCCTTGCACAACGTTTCGGGGATGGTAGGTAGCTGGGACGGCTGAGCGGCCGCCAGGGCGGCGGACAGACCGTCTAGACGAGGAAGACGAGCCAGGAGCTCCAAAAAGGCCGTCCGCGGTGCCGTCTTGCCTGTTGTCGTCGAGGGCCAGTTGTTGGCGCGTGCGTGGGCGAAGGGCTTGAGAATTCTCGCGCCTGTCGTGGTGCTTTGTTAGCGACTCGGGCTCTCCACGGCATGGGGGTGGGGTGCAGAGAAGAGGGGGGGGGCGAGGTGTGGGCATTCACGTTCAGACGCCCGCGGGCGACTGGTCGCTTGGCCTCGACGCCACACCCGTGGACCCCAGCACAGGCGCCCTTCGTTTAGAAGCCCACGGGTGTCTAAAAGGCGGCCTGCGTGGCCTGCGCGTGCCTCATCACGTGCTTTGAGGGCAGGGGTGGGGTGCGGCAAAGGGACGCGAGAAAGAGAAGGGGTCCAACTTACATTCCGTATCGAGGTACGTGGAGAGGTCTGGCGTGGTCGCGAACCCCAGGTAACCGGCAACCTTGCCTAGGTTGTCGACCTTTCCGTCGAAGCGCTCCAAGCACAGGATCGTCTCTTTGAGTGGCTGAAGTGCGTGTGCCTTGGCCAGCTCCCCGCGTCGAGCCTCGAACTCCTCCTTCTCCTCGTCGGTCGGCTCGGTCGCGCTGAGCTGCCAAGGTCGGCGGTACCAAGGAGGTTTGGGGAGGCCCGACTCTTCGAGAACATGCCCGTAGTTGAACGTGTTTGGGACTTGGTCGCCGTTGGCGTCGGCAATGGTGGCTTGGGCTGGGACGACGTAGGCTGGGCCGCTCGTCTTGGTCTTCTTCGCCGTCGTCGCGGCACTCGGATTGACAACCTTGCGTTTCGGTGCCATGTTGTCGCCGCGCTTGGTCGTTTGGTCGTGTCTGCTTGTCGTTAGTGCCGGGTCTGTCCAATGGAAGGAGGGAGCGTGGGGGCGGGTGAATGGAATGGTTAGACGCCCGCAGGCGTCTGCGAGAGACGCGGCTGTTTCTCGCATCTCGTCGCGCCCCGCCTTTCCTCCGCCCTGTAGATCCATGGGGTGTTCTTACCTCTTGCTTTGTGCTTTGTGCTTGTTGTTGCTCGTCTCGTTGCTAGCATGGGACTTGTGCGTGCGTGTGGGGAAGGCGAGCCATCGATTGGTCTGCTGCGCGCTGCGTTGCGTGCTGTCAGTTTTCGTGCTTTTGTTTTTGTGTCGCTGTGACTGCTGCGTCGCTGTGCCTTCTGCTCTTTTGTAGCTCACTTGACCGCGCGCGGAGACAGGAAGGGAAACGACATGCAGCGAAAGAGACGAGTGCATGCGCGCGGGTGTCCATCTAGGCTCGACGTACCTGGTGCGTTGGGAAGGTCGTGGTTGTTGCGCGATGCGTGAAAGTGAGGTGGGAGGAAGGAGCGATGGAAGAGTGAAGAAGTCGATGCGATGGTGGCGGGGTTGTCTGTAGTATTTTTCGTTTGAGCAGGCTTGTCCGCATTCGGGATGTTCGTTTTTTTTTTTTGGCATTTCATTTTCGTCTTGTGGGCTTTGTTCGGTTTGCTGTTTCTTTGACGTCTCTCGCCGTGGTACATGGTCATGTAAACTCGACGTGCTCGGATTGTCCGTTGGCTTTCTTCGTTTCTTACTGCATTCGGTGGTGAAATGGGAACCCCTGGCGCCAACGAGCAGCTTAACACGCGGTTGGTTGATGTACCTTAGCGGGCGACCCCCTGTCTGGCAAACGAATGCGCTAGTCCCTTTCCACCCGTTTGCATCCTGGCCTCATTTGATTGGCTCGGCCATCATTTTTCCGTGCCCTAGCGCGCCTCGCCTCGCGGTCTGCCCTGGCCGCTGGCTTCGATTGTCACGTGTCTGCTCGCTGAGACGCCCGCGGGCGTCTGTGGACGTGTCGTCCTTCTACCGGTGGTGTAGATTGTGCTTCACGCAACCAGAGCGAGAGATCGCCACCACGGGACGTGTGGGGTCCAACCGACCGCATTGGTCACGGCACGTGCCACAGCACGTGTTCCAGCTGCTGCGCCAAAAGTCAGACACCCGCGGGCGACAGAGGCTGCGCGCCACACGTGGCGTGCGAGACGGCCGCAGGTGTCTGAGGCGACGTCAATCTCAAGCTGGCCAGGTCAACCGCTGGCCTCAGGACTGGACCGCAATGTGCAAAACGGCACGTGATATAGCACGTGCTCTGGATGCTGCGCGAGGTCCTGTGGTGGGCCCAACCGACTGCGTTGGGCACGGCACGTGAAACAATACGTGTTCTAGTCGTCGCTGCGCTAGAGGTCAGGCGCCCGCGGGTGTCTGAGGTGGTGTCGCCCTGTTTACGTCTTGGGAGGAGACGAGGGGGGCGACAGAGTGTTCGATGCTTCTTGTTTTCGAAATCTCCGTCTTTCTTTTCCTAGAAAGAATCTTCTATGCTTTCCGTTTTTGAGGCTTCTAAATTTTATTTTTCAAAATACTGTGAAAAAA
>JANSLP010000580.1:0-10270 GCA_029298735.1 Ophiostoma sp. CBS 140.51 | reverse complement strand
CTTCCCGAGCTATATTCGCTCCTATAAGTCCGCATAATTTATAGCTACCTTATTTATAACGGCCTTAATGTATCTAGAGGCTACCCTTATAATATTCGCGGAAGTTAGATAGAAGTATTACTTCGTCTTTATTCTCATTATACCCTTTAACATATTTATAATATAAAGACTCTTTCCGGAAACTAAGGGTCTCAGTCTTAAGGAGATTAGCGAAGTATTTAGGGATAATGTGGCTATCCGACTAACCTAGCTAACGGCCGAGGAAAGAGAGGAACTAGATCGCAATATCTATGCAAAGAAGGCTACTAAAATCCGCCATGTTAAGCTCTCCGAGTGTTCGCATGGCTGAGCGTAAAAGCGCCGGTAAGACCAAATATACTACACTATTTTACAAATTAATAGCCAAAAATATTTGTTTCCGCTAAATGAAGTCTAGACGCCCTGTAAAACAATGGCAGACTCTGTACTACCAGCAGTATAACCACTGACTACCGTGCCCACGCCTCTCTAAAAGCGTACCATCGGCCAGTAGTCATCTGCGCCAACCATCAAATACTGTGTCGTTCGTGATAACCCTTGCTAATCTCTACTAACAAAGCGTAGCCGCCTCGAGGCTTCCATACGCGACGCCGCGCTTACTATCTTGTACAAGGCAGATGGGCGGCCAGCGAGGACATGAGAAAGCAGATGGCCGGTGTACACGGCCGTGGGAACCGCTGTACATAACACTGTTTAGGGTCCTTTATCCTGTCTTCTTCCTATTCTCTCTCTTCCAACTTCCGTGCGCACAATCACTATGACCGTAAGCAGGCGTCGGTGCCATCGTCTGGCAATTGTGGAGGAGCGTCGGTACTGCCTATGCCTAATGTGCCCACCTTCATGCAAATCTCAAGAGAGATCATGTCAAACATAAATGTCCGTTGCATCTTTTGAGGTGCAGTTAAGCGTCAAGCTGCTGATGGCGGCCATGAAAATGACTCTGTGGCTGTGCCGACTCGCCATAAACAAGGTAGAGGCACAGGTGGCGCAGGTCGCACAGGGAAGTCATAGAGCATAAGAGAGCACACCCGCTACGCAGGTTGGAGCAGGGACGGCACAGGTGCACCTCCCAGAAAGGCAATTCTCGTTGATGTTTTTCGCCTTCTATACTTGGCTGTAGTGCCGTTAATTGTATTCTCTATCTAGTTTACTCCATAGATACTTCATACATCTTCATATGAACTGATTGATGTCAATCCTGAATATGGGTCTTCTCTAGGTCTACCGCCAGGCCATTCACGCTCCGGCTTGGCATTTCCACCACTGGAAACTGCAGAGCCTTCCAGTACTCCCACTCGGCGGCCACGCGCGGCAGCTGCAGGCGCTCCTTCTGCAGCTGCTCGCGGATGTCGTCAATGTGGTTCCATTTGCCCTTGAGCGTGAGGCAGCTGACGTCCGAGTCGGTCTCCCAGGTGGGGCGGATGTCGCCGTTGGCGCCCGCGGCCAGCGCACCCCGCGTGCCACACACGATACACTGCACGTTGTTGCCGATGCAGAACTCGAGCTTTAGCAGGTGGCAGTAAGGGCAGGCACCCGGCTCCTCGGGGCCCAAGTACTGGGCCTCGTCGAAAGGCCGCCCCAACTGGCTGGCCACTCGCTCGCCCAGCAAGCAGGCACGTGCCAGCGTCCGCTCGGGCTGCAGTAGCACGGCACCCGTGTTGGCGTTGCCGGGTAGCACAACCTGGTCGACAACCTTGGCGTGGATTGAGTACGTCAGCACATGCATGCTCGGCAGCGCCATGGTCCACTGTTCGGTGAACTGCTCCGCCGAGCCGGCTACGGCTATGAAGCCGGCCACCCGCGGCTTGGTCTCACGGGGGTCCGGTGTTATCTCGCTGTTCGATGCTCCATTGCTAGTGCCATTGGCGCCGTCGGTAACACCATTGGTGTAGGCGGCGGTTCCGTTCGTTCCAGTGCTTTGATTCTTCTCCTGGATGTTGGCCTCTGCCTGCTGCTTCTTTTGAAACGCCTTAGATGTGTCGGCATACGGCCCTAAGATGTAGTCGGCAAGCTCCTTGAGCGTGCCTGGCGGCTGGTGGCTATACACAGGCGTAGCAACGATGAAGGCGTCGGCATCCATAATGGCGTTGAGCACGGCGGCGCGGTCGTCAATCTTAGTCGGATTGACCCCAATCTTGTGTGGATCAGTGTCACCATTGGGGATGATAGACGCGTCTGCTCCCAATGGTTTGGGGTTGCGCGGGATGACCACTGATGGCATATGGATCCATGAGACGGTAATTTGTGAGTCCTTGGCCAATGCCGCCGATAGGGCGGCCTTGAGCAGGATCTCTGAGTTACCGTGGACGGAGCCGTTGGAAAGGCCGAGGATATGCATAATGACCGAAATATGACGGACCAAAACTTGTTGGGTGTAATGGGCAGTATACTAATGGAGGTGTCAGTGTATGCACTATGGTTTCCAGCTAATGTGGAAAAGGGCCTTCCTTATGCCAGCTCTGAATGGAAAAGGTTACTTTATGCTTGCTTTTATTATGCACAAAAAAGACACTTACAATTCAAGTGATTTGCAGGCCCTGCCGCGACGGAGAATACGGCTGTGGTGTCCCCATGAGTTGGACTGTCGGGTTGCCGATCGGAATTCCCGTGGCGTCGCGTGTGCATCACCGGTCGCCCACGAAGTCCATATCTGTTACTAGGCGGGTGGCTGCGCGGAGCCCAGGTAGAATTGCTCGGGGCTGCTTTTGTAAGCCGGCTCGTGGTACAAGGAGAAAGAAAAGTTAAATTCCATTTGCCGTTATCTTACCACTAATATACCCGGTGAGACAGAGTTTTATTTTTGGCGCCACGGCTGTCCTTTACTATATTTAAATTGAGTAGGAGTTCCCTAAAAAAACGCGTGGTGTAAATACATTCATGAACGGAAAATTTCCTGGTTATTGCACAGCATTTCTCAACAAAGGAAAATGAACGTAGCTGATGAATCCCCCCTAACCCCCGTGACTTTGAATGGAGCCATGATTCAATCTTTGGAAACCAAGTCTGGAATGTCTCTACTTGCAGGAATAACGGGCGCACCTACAGGCCCATCCCGTGTCCCCCGATAGTCTAGTTACACTGCCGCCAGAAATTCTCCTAATAGAAAAACGCATATATTATGATTTTTCCATTATGCTCACCAATGTAGGTCTTTCGGATTCAACTTCAAGGGAAGACGGAGCATGTGCTGGTCTGACTTGGTTGGCTGGGGCAACCGCCCTGCCAGGATGTTAAATTGTAGAGATTCGTGAAGCAGTCTCGGCTCCCCTAGCTTGGAATCGCGGTCCTTACGTAAAGTGACAAAGTCATCCCTGGTGACGCTGTCCCGAATGTGCTTGTTCTGCTCTCGGTGGTCGCGGACAGTCATCCAGGGGACAGGGCCACCACGTCCCTGCGGAGGGTAGTCGTGGCCCGTCCAAATCTTGGTCTGTCCCGGAAGAGCAAGGAGCATCCGTGCAGACCTGTAGAGGTCATCGGCATTGCCACCAGGAAAATCGCAACGAGCGGTGCCAATATCGGCATGAAAGATGGAATCGCCGCAGAATACATTGTCTTGGGTCGTGTTAGTGAAATAGAAGTCAGTCGTTTTGAGAGGGTCATGGGGTAGACTTGCTTCCAATCATGTAGCCCAGATGATCAGGAGTATGGCCGGGAAGGTGTATGGCGGTAGCTTTGATGTATCCAATGTCGAAGGTCTCGTTGTCATCGTACAGATGGTCAAAAGCGGCTTCATATTCTACGGGCGCGACTCCGTATCTCTCGCCGAACAGCTTCTGCACCTGTGTTATGCGCTTGCCGATGCCGATGGGCGGCTTGTGGTCCTGCTCTTGGGCGAGTCGACTCTGGAGGTACGATGCCGCCGTCAAGTGGTCTGCATGCGCGTGCGTCTCAAGGATTCTGTCGACGTGGTAGCCCCTCTCTTTGACCAGGGACAGCAGATTATTGGCAGAGTCGGTGGTGATAATCCGGGTGGTGGGATCATAATCCAAGACAGGGTCGATGATGACAGCAGTCTTCGAGTAAGGGTCAGCGACGACATACTGCCATGTGCCGGTCTTTGACTCAAAGATGTCGTGAATGATGGGTTGCCCGGGCATTGTGGACATTGTGGACTTCGTGCTATATGAAGGTCGGCCTGTCCTAATGCACTGCTGATGTTGTATGGGATGTAGTTGAATGCGAGTTATACGACGAGAGAAAAAAGAGTGGGCAGTCGCTGACGTCCCTGTTGAAAAGTGTTGACGAGATACAGCACTGATTGACGCCTGGTGATACAGAGTTTGTGCGGTATATATTCTAGACTTGGTCCCAATTTGCAGTTTAAGAACCTGAAGCTGGCTGCGAGGGATTTTTATGGTTAGGCCTTTAGTTACCATTGTGTGGTTCAGTTGATCAAATAATGAGAGAGTGATACGATCCATACGCAACGGTCGGAAGGCAATGAATAGAAAAGGGCTGGCTGTTATATACTTAAATTGGACGGTTTGATAACGTCGGCGATGTACAGTGTGGCGACTTAACCCCTAGCTCGCCGACCATTTACAGTTATCTTTACCGGCGTTTGGACACCGAGTTCCGGCCCGACTACCGGCTAAGCCGCCCATGAATCAACTATGCCGATAGTCAGACCGTTCTTTCTGGGCGCCGGCACCCAAATTTTTTATTTGTTCCGCATTTAAGCAGATTCAGATAGTGACGCTGTCGGTTGTACGAAAGAAAACCGGAAAACTCGTCGAGAATAAAAAGGTAGCCTTAATCTGTATAAAATCACTATCGGCTCACGAGCACGTGTCGTTTTTTCCTCTTTATTAAGTTTCATTCGGAGTCAATATCCTCTCCACAGAAATATATATTTTCTCAGTCTTTGCATCAACATTTTCTTCAAAACCAGACTGCGCGATCGCTTTTTCTGGAATCGAATATGTTTCGAACTCGCCCAGTGACGATGGCTTGCGCCCCCAGCGCGCGTCCCTTCATCGCCCTGGCGGCTGTTCCGGCGCGTCGTGGTCTTGCTTCGGTGGCAGCAGCGGCAGCGCCCGTAACCTCTGCTACGAGTAACCACAAGGTCGTGCTGGTTGGTGCCGGCACGGCTGGTCTGTCCATCGGTCACCAGCTCTTGCGCTCGGGCAAGTTCGCCCAGGATGACATCGCCATCGTCGACCCGGCGACGTGGCACCACTACCAGCCTGGGTGGACGCTCGTTGGCGGCGGCCTGAAGAACAAAGAGGAGCTGCAAAGTCGACTGGACGAGATGATCGACCCCAATATCAAGTTCTACAACGACAGCGTCGGCAAATTCGCGCCCGAGCAGAACGTGGTCACGCTTGGCAATGGCGACAAGATCAGCTACGAACAGCTGGTCGTCGTCCCGGGTGTCCACATCGACTACAGCAGCATCCGCGGCCTTCCCGAGGCCCTGGCGGACCGCAACTCTCTGGTGTCTACCATCTACAGCTACGACCACTGCGACAAGGTGTTCCGCACCATCGAGGCCCTGCAAAAGGGCACCGCCATCTTCACGCAGCCCGCCGGCGTCATCAAGTGCGCGGGCGCCCCGCAGAAGATCATGTGGCTGGCGCTCGACCACTGGAAGCAGACGGGCGTGTACGACCCCACCAACCCGTCCGCATCGCCCGTCAAGGTCGCCTTTGCTACTGGCCTCCCCGTCATGTTCGGCGTTCCCAAGTACAGCGCCAAGCTGGACGCGCTGCGCCAGGAGCGCGGGGTCGAGGGCCTGTTTGAGCGCGACCTCGTCTCCATCGACAACGGCAACACGGCCACGTTTGCGCGCCCTAATGGCCAAGAGAAGGTCACACGCAAGTTTGACTTTCTGCATGCCGTGCCCAAGATGGGCCCGCACGCCTTTGTGAAGAGCAGCCCACTGGCCAATGCAGCTGGCTACGTCGACGTGGACGACGCCACCACCCGCCATAAGAAGTACGCCAACATCTGGTCTGCGGGCGACGCCTCCAGCCTTCCCACGTCCAAAACGGCGGCTGCCATCACGGCTGAAGCGCCTGTGCTGGTCGGCAATCTGCTGAATGCCATGGAAGGGAAGGCGCCCCAGGAGCAATACGACGGATACACCTCATGCCCCCTCCTGACAGAGTATGGTAAGGTAATGCTGGCTGAGTTCAAGTACGGCGGCGTGCCCAAAGAGACATTCAACGACTGGTTCGGTATCGACCAGGCGGAGCCACGGCGCGCGTTTTACCACCTGAAGAAGGACTTCTTCCCGTGGGTGTACCGCAACAACATGGTCAAGGGCACCTGGGGCGGACCTAAGGGGTGGCTGAATTAGAGCACTGGGGGAGGAGGTTATCTTTAGTTGGCTGTTTGAGTAAACATAAAATAGAATAGAAAAGCTCTTTGAAGCGGAAATAAACTCGTTACAGGTTATACTATGTCAGAACGATTTGTGGAATTCTGACCACTATCGTCGTAGCAAAAGCCTTTAATCTTTACCAACGTGGATATAACAACAACGGCCCAACCGGACCATGAAAAGCCAATTCTAGAGTGTGGTTGCACTGCCCTCTTAAAGCTCAGAGGTTCGAACTCCGTAGACAGATCGATAAAGCGACCGACACCTTCAATATATAACGGCTTCACAGATCTTCACGGGACTCCACAGCGGCACGTCGGGACTGTTTTGGTCCACTCGACCATTTGGAATGAGGCTCAAGCAGCGACCCAGGTTGTCAGCCAATCAATACTCCTGACTCTTGAAATGTTAATTGGCTCTCTCCCAAGTCTTTGATACCCCGGAGCAAAAACCTTGGCAGGTGCCTCGACTACCCTGCAACAGAGTGAGCTGTCCCCAATCACGCGCACGGCTTTTTGACATACAGTACACCTACCACATATCCTTCGAGTGCAACATTCTTTACGTTGTTCCCGAAACTATCATTCCCGAAGCTGCTGCACGACGCTATCATCCGCCTTTGCGAACTGAAAATCGACCTGTACCAAATTGCGCCATGCGCTCCAGTAACTGGGGCGCTAGGAACGCGCCGTCTCACTTCAGCCTGAAATAGGCGTCGATCAGAACACCACAGGGCGACGCACGACAACATCATCATCTGTAAGTGGCAGCGTGGCGAGCGAGAATGGTCAGAAGCAGAAGTGTCTGTCGCTGACTTGGGGACAAATCACCTATTTCGACAGCGAACTCCGATTGCCAAACTCTCGACCGTCAAACGCAATGGCAGACAACCAAGACGCCTTCACTCCTCGTACGACTATCGACGTCGGATCAATACAGGGTAGTGACCACGCGAACATCCATGTTGGGCTTTTTTTTTTTTTTTTTTCATAAAAAGCAGCGAACGATTGGAGATTCTGGGCTGGATCTCGCCCATACAGTACGGAAAACACCACGATACGGTCAAGAATTACGCCCTCCTGATACGTACGAATGGCTGTTGAGAAATCACAGATTTCGGCAATGGAAGGGTGCCGGTTCGTCTGTCATCCTCTGGCTCCAAGGTTCTCGTCAGTAATTCCCCTTTACCAGATTTTTGTTAGAGTCCACAAGTTGATGACCGCAACTAGCTGGCGCGGGCAAAACCCACCTTACCTCCAAGGTCATCGATCATGTCCAAAGCCAGCTTGAAAGCTTGTCTAACAGCCAAGAGGGCTTTGCCTTCTTTTACTGCTATCGAAACGAAGAGGAACGCCGGAAGCCTCTTTCTGTTCTGCAGAGCTATGTACGCCAACTGACAACCACTGTGGGACATCTCAACCAAATGCAAAAGAATCTGCGAAATTTGTAGCAAGAGTCCAGGGCTAAAGGGAAGCATTTGAGTTTTGAGGCCTGTAGAGGTCAGCTACTCCAATCGGTGAATCTCTACCAGAGGACCACCCTTGTACTAGATGCCCTAGACGAATGCGACCCAGACACACGTTTCCGTCTCATCGACACACTCGAGTTCTTGTTGTCGGCTGTTAAAAAGCCCCTTCGCGTCTTTATCTCAAGTCGACGGGACGGGCATATTCGAGACCGATTTTTATCCCTGCCCAACATTGAAATCAAGGCTACTGACAACGAAGACGACATAAAAAAATTTGTCGACCAGGAGATTGCCAAACATCTACGTTGGAACAAGATGTCCGCGCCGCTACGGGAAGAAGTAGTGCAAAGTCTTTTGCGCCGCAGCCAAGGAATGTAAGTGCTACTTAAAAAATATGTGTATATAAGGCAGTAATGAGTTTTTAATAATCTGGGAATAGGTTCCAATGGGCGTTTTCACAGATCAAACAGCTACTCAAGCTTAGCACAGAAACAGCGATACGGAGTCGACTCGGCAAGCTCCCTGATAGTCTTAAAGACGCTTACGATGAGATTTATTACAACAGAGCGACTAAAAACGAATACGATAAAGTCCTTGCAGACCGTGCTTTCATGTGGGTAATGTGCGCCTGTAAACCCGTAACAAGCGACGAACTCTTAAGTGCGGTTCGCTTTGACCCAGAGGATAGCACAAATCGATGAGAATCTCTTGTTGGACCTTTTTAACAACCTCCTCATGTTTTGGGACTTGTGAAAGTTCTCACATCTCTCGGTGGCGGAAAATTTTGAAGAAAACCACTGGGCCGTCAAGAAAGCGCACTACCATGCAAGCCAAAGTTTGCCTCGGACTTCTTATCGAGACATATAAAGAAGATAGACCCGGAGCCGCCCACAGCTTTATTATTCCTAGTAGCTCGAGTGATTCGAGTGATTCTAGTGGTGCGAGTGATTCGAGTGATTACGAAAGCGAAGTATACGATATTTCCGACTCGGCACACCCTTATCAGATCTATTCCCGGCACCACTGGGTTCTTCATGTCCAGAGACAAGAGGAACACGAACCTGACCAAACCTTGGCAGCATTATTAATGGCCTTCCTCGGGCCTCCGGAGGAAAGCAGTTTACAATACAGGCTGTGGTGTACTGCCGTCGAAGCTTATACAGAGCGCCCAGAAACTTCTATCTTCTCGAGACCCGGTGACATCGACATCGAAGAACTTTCACCCTACACGGTATGTGGCCCCTGCGGCGTGTGCAGCCATTGCGTCTTACCTGCCGAGACTTGACAAAGTTGTATGGTCTCTTGATGACAACGATAAGCTCAATAATGCTGCGAGGCGTTCCCGTCGTGATACACTTATAGACGGCTTAGCAAGAATTCCCCCATCCATCACGCAGGTTGGGTTCTATCTGAACTACGACGTACGAGATCAATATCACGAGCACCCCAAACCGCTATTTGCATCAGAAGAAGACGCTGCCGCAAATGACCGTCTGAGTGCCGCACTAGGACGCATGGCACGGCGCACACGAGATTTTAGCTTGTACGCTTGCATAAGGCCTGCCTTCTGGTCTGCACTGGCTGGTGATGATGACGGCACTGACGTCGGTGTGAATGCTTCCACTGTTACTCTCAATATAAATTATACGTCAGTCTCGCCCACGGGAGAGTGGCTAGACCAGCCAGATCCAACAGACCCGTACGACTCAGATGATGAACACTCTTCGATCGGGTCAGAATACTCGGTGTTCAACGAGGATTTTGATGACCCGGCCAGCTTTCCACGGTATCCCGCACGAGAAGATCTTGACAGCCGAATTTGTCGCTTCATAGTCAAGCCAAGTCTATGGAACGACATCCTGCGAGCGGCAGCACACGCTGTCAGCCGTCTTCCATCCCTCGCTTATCTACGTATCACCATTCCCGGGTCACGGCACGCCGCAGCCGAGGTCGTATACGATGTGCATCAACGCTTCCTCGTGTTCTCCTCGTATGGCCCCGATATGCCCACAGCCAGTGACGGTAGCTACGTTGCTGCTGACCCAGACACAACCCTTGTCATGCCGGGTCTCTTTCAGCCAAATAATAATGTCTTGGAGCTATGGCGCACGGCAACAGAGACGCAGTCGGGACATGGTAACGGCACGATCAGCGTAGTGTGGAATTCTCGTTCCATCGAATAAGAACGATGGCGTGGTCGCATGGTATGATGCCATAGATAATATCTAAAGAATGGCACATAGTGCCAAGTGTAAACGAAGAGTTTTTCAGGTTGTAATTGGCATGTGGCGGGTACCGAAGCTGACCATTGTTGGGGTTAGTCTTACTGCTGTGTTTAGTTTATTCCATATAACTATCGTTTCGACAAAACAAAAATGTACTAGATTGGATTTTTTAAACAAAAACATGATATTAAAATACAGCGCAGTTTATTATTT